>APFE031279937.1:0-10817 GCA_000404065.3 Pinus taeda | reverse complement strand
TTTGCTTTTAAATTTTATAATAAAAAAGAGATTTACATGTGAGAAAATTTGATTTTTCTAAACAAACCAATAATTAACTTACTCCAAGAAAATTTGATTTTTCCTAAACAAACCAATAATTAAAAACCGATAATTAACTTAATCTAAGAAAATATGATCTTTTCTAAACAAACCAATAATTAAAAACCGATAATTAACTTAATCTAAGAAAATATGATCTTTTCTAAACAAACCAATAATTAAAAACCGATACTTAACTTAATCTAAGTAGTATAATGTTAAATAAGACCCAGCATTGTGGAAATATGCTGTTAGAAAACCATGTTGGTACCTTTTCACATTGAAAAGTCTTTTTATTAAATGAGAATAAAACAATGTGTAAAATCAATAAACTAATTATTGACTTTTGACTCATAACATGGTGTTTGATACTTAATCCCAAATCTAATGACATAAGTCATTGAGATGAGACAATTAATGATCCATCGGGTGAAAATAGTGACTTCCCTTACACGAAACCCGGTACTCAGCCAATGACTTATCGGGTGATTTATGGGTGAAAATAGTGCCTTCCCTTACACGAAACCCGAACTTGATGTCAATCACGAATCGCGATATTTTAGCTGGACTAATGGATGTAATGGATGTACGGGATAAAACAATGAGTATACCGCCGCCGGCCTAGAATCTTCAAAATATTTAACTACTTTTAAATCAATAGTAATAATAATAATAATATAGAACCTTCTTCTTGACAAAATACCATCTTAATATTATTTATGCAATACTTGATAATTGATATTCCAATTTTTTTAAAGAACACATTTGACCATCTGTCCAGATTATAAAGTATAACCATTATCTAACCCCTTTGTTTAATCCTACCCCCAGGACTTACTCCCAGAGTTATCTATTTTAAAATCAAAATAATAAAAATATAAACCCAAAAAAACATTGATGTTGAATGGAAATGTGAAGCTCAGAGATTGCGCTGCTATTAAATCTCGTGTTTACTTTTCTCATCCGCTTAAAAAGGCACTGCAACCTTGCCTTACCTTTCAACCGGGCTGTTCTTGATAAAATATAGGCAGCGCTGACACTTTTTCAGGTTCTCCGCAGATTGATTTCAATTACAGAATGGCTCCTTCCAACAAGGTCTGTAATTGCACAAGGAATATCACTCGCTTCACTTACAAATCCAAATTATCTCTCCCCTTCATTCTCTTTCTACTAGCAATAGCATTAGCTGACTATGATTCTTCAAGTCATGATTTCATAGACGCATTACCTCAGTCAGATAATCCTACTCGTGCACAACTATACAGTTGTTATGGCGGTGATATGACGGCTGGAAGTTCTTTGGAAAGGAATGTGGTTCTGAATTCGTTGGTGCAGAATGTTAATAGGACGGGCTACAGTATTTCATCTCATGGAGAGAATGGAGATAAGGTGTACGGACTTGCTCAGTGCAGGGGAGACCTCAATGCCTCTGCTTGCCGGGCATGCGTTTCAAACATTACCAAGTCTTTCCCTGCTTTTTTAACCGATTGTAGTTCCGGAAGCATTCATCTGAGCGGATGCTTTTTGAGATATGCCACTTACAACTTTTATCAAGCAAATTGGCAGAATGCATCACGGGACTCCGCTACAGTTTGCGATAACACTACTATAAATGGCACACATGGAAATGCAAGGGGCTCCAAGGATTGGCCTATTGCCAAGCTATTGTCCACGGTTATGGTGAATGCTGGGTCCAGTAATGTGGGTTTCGCTACACGAAATGAGAGTAGAGTTTATGCTCTGGCTCAATGTTGGAGAAACCTTAACATGACTCAATGTAATCAGTGCCTCCAAATTCTGTACGAGAATTTGGACTCGTGTCCAGAAAGAACTAGTCAAGGAGCCGCCTTCTATGACTACTGTGTAATTCGTTTTGCGAGGTACAAGTTTTACGGTGATGGTGTCCCTTTGCTCACTGCCTCAACTGCACGTGGAAGTGGTCCTGCTATACCAGAAGGTACTCTTGTCATCCATATTTAGATCAGTGGTAATATCTGAAAAAGCATCTGCTAATTAAATTCAGTCATGAAAGCATTTACTAATCTGATTCTTATTAGGTGTAGGAAAAATGTTGGAATGGAGCATTGGTGGTGCGGTTGTTGTGTTGTTATTGGTGGGGATGGTTGTGGCTGTACTTTGGAAGCGAAAAGCTATGAAGTTCGGGTATAGCAAAGGGCTTCCGGGTGAGATGATTTACTTTCCTGGACTCTTTTATAACGAAAGTTTTAAATCATATTTTCAAAAGAAGCAAAAATCAATCACTTTTAGGGATATTTAGGTAGGGCTTTTATGATTTTAGTCCATCTTCAAACCCTGCAATACACGTCTTAGCCCCTTTTAAGATTTCACAACTGGAGCTCGACGCTGGGACGTCACCACCTATGTATACAATATAATTTCTCTCATTTTGACGAAAAAAACCCTGGAAATGTTTAACGGAAAACACAGAATTTGTAAAATTCAAATGAATCGATGAGAGAAAAGAGAAAGCAACCCTAACTAGCGAACATTGTTAACCTGATCCACCAATCCCGAGTAGGGGCGTTTTCTTTGTGCATGAGAGGACAAGTTGGGCAAACTAACTTTTCCTGTTAATTTTAATCTAAATTTTATAGAGATTTTTTAAAATTTGAATTTAAATCATTTCATTGGTTTAATTTAACTGTTTCTGGATTTTCCAGAGTGTTGAAGTTATTTATACATTCAAAAATGTATTTTAAACAACATAAAATCTGGAAATTGTATTCCTGTTTTTGGTAAATTCTGGTGAAAAAAACTATTTCTCTATAAATAGAATACACTTATATTAATTATTATAGTCATATTTTTTTTTAATAAAATTAGTATTTTTTAATGTTTTTTATTCATGAATCTAAAATAAAATGAATAAAAAAAATAAATATATTAATTTGTTTTGACTCACAAATTATTTAATAATTTAGTGTAATTATCTAGTCTTTATACTTTCTTAAGTTTTCACAGCTTTTGCAAACCCTATTGAATTATTCTCACTTGAATTGAAAGAAAATTTTATGAAGATTTTATAAATAGTAAAATAAGTTTCAGTCTATTTTTAAATATGAATTTAGGAGGATTTTAATGTTCAGAGCAATAATAATATATGGAACTAGTATTAATAATATGGAGGGCATAAGTTTTGAATTTTTTTCCTGTTCAATAAGTAAAGAAGACAGAATTTTTCCACTAGCATTCTATAGTCTTAAGAGCTCAAATTTAAAGACTTTTAGATTCAACTAAGAAATAATGGAACTTAAAAGAGTCATTGTAACCATTCATTTGAGATTTCCATTTCCAATCATGACATAAACTCATTCTATAAAAACTAAGATTTATTATCTAAAAAATAACATACAAAGTCAGAAAATAAATTAAAATAAAATTGTTATATCACTTATACAGCTAGAGTGGGCCTAATGGTTAAGAGTATGTGTTTCCTCCTAATAGTTCACATGTTCAAAACCAGAAGGGGGTAGAGTATGTATCCCCTTGCTCCACAAATAAGGGGGTCTCATACACCAATTTGGTGTCTGGCTTGGCAGTGACCTTAAAATTGGATAATAATAATAATAATAAATCCTTGCATGGAGTACAGTGATGTGTAGTTTGATGGTAAGTCACTTGGGTGAAGCCTGAGAGACCAAGTTCAAATCTCATTGAGTACACTCACCTGGTTTGATGGTAAGTCATTTGGGTGAAGCCTGACAGACCAAAGTTCAAATCTGGTAAGTCACTTGGGTGAAGCTTGACAGACCAAAGTTCAAATCTCATTGAGTACACTGACCTCCTCTAGTGGAAGCTAAGGGGCGGATTCCCCAATCCCGTCTTGGCGGCACTTGGCTATGCTCTTGGTGTTATAGAGGCTAAGGGGTGGATTCCCCAATCCCGTCTTGGCGGCACTTGGCTATGCTCTTGGTGTTATATGATCTTGGGTCTCCCATAGATTAGGACTGGCAATTACCGATTCACCATGTGGTTAAAAAGTTATAGAGGCTAAGGGGTGGATTCCCCAATCCCGTCTTGGCGGCACTTGGCTATGCTCTTGGTGTTATATGATCCCGGGTCTCCCATAGATTAGGACTGGCAATTACCGATTCACCATGTGGTTAAAAAAAAAACCTCTGCCCAGAGGTGGGTCCCTTGGATAATAATAATAATAAATTGCTACCTGGAGGTGGGTCACTTGTCCCACAAATAAGGGGTTTCATACACCAATTTGGTGTCTGGCTTGGCATGACCTTAAAATTAGATAGTAATAATAATTATTATTTCTATTGAATATACCCTAAATATGATTACTCCATCCCTATAAGTTACTGTTTTATATAACATATAAATGTCCCATGAGTGTAATTGTATCCAGTAAAACTGAACATTTAGACTTTAGTCTTCAACCTGCATGGTGCATAGAAGTATGATAAGAATGCCATACTATGAACACAATTAGTGCGATGTGGAGTCTTAGCATTATGGACACCATTAATTTTGCTCTATTTTAAGAATTTTAATTTTCTTAAAATTGATAGTTTTTTTTATTTTCATCTATTCTAATTCAGATTTGATTTACTATCAAGATATTATATTTTAATATAATTTAATTCTCTCAGATGATTTTTTAATACTAATTTAGATTTAAATAAATTTTTAATCTTTAGATATAGATAAATTTTAATTATATTAACTGATAATTTTAAAAATCTAATTAGACTAAAATGTAAAATTTTATTTTATATTAAAAAAATATACTAATTAAACTACACTTAAATACTAAAAAAATACTAATAAATACTGATTAAATTAAATTTAACCATAGATGATTCTCAAAATAAAAAAATACTAATAAATACTGATTAAATTAAATTTAACCATAGATGATTCTCAAAATAAACCCATTTTTTTATAACTCACTCCGAGGATTTCAAAGGCGTTCATTGGGCAGAAGGGATTGTATCCCTTCTCAGGCAATGGTCTATGCTAAAGACCGTAATTCTCGATCAGGGATGGTCAAGGCTAAAGACTAGAGCTCTCCATCTATATTCTTTGATGGCTTAGGCTAAATTCTATAGCTTTTGATCAATATCCTTCTCTATCTTTCCATTCTCTTTAGGGAATGATGTTTCGAAAACATGAACTGTTGAATCAAATGGGTAACAAACCCCAAAGCGAAGGTCAATATATGGTCAAGATATGTTGTCCATATATATTGCTGAATATGGTTGTATCTGTATACAATATACGCCACTGGCAGCGAGCCTGCATGGTCGGCCTCTGTTTTTAACACGGTTGAGAATCAATGTACTGTAAACCTTTTATTTGTAAAAAGCATGGAAATAAAAATAAATTTTCGTACGATTATAATTTAGTTATGGTTACGAAACTAATATTAAGTGGGAGATGAAAACCTTATATATATATGTTTTCGAACTAAGTTGCAAGCAATGAGATAAAATACATGATATATAAAAATAAATGGGGTATATATATATATATATATTAGGTTAAATTTATAAATAAAATTTCAATTTCAAACTTATAGTAATAAATGTTAAATATATTCTTTTATCGTAGTGATATTTCAAGTTTATTCAAATATACACAAGGGTTTTAAATGAGAGATGGAAGTGAGAAGGGAAGGAGACACCATCGTCAACTCACTCAAGCTAGGTGGGAGACATGGTTATCTTATTCTCCATAGGTTCTTTCATTGTATTTACTCTCACCTCACATGATTCTGAATAATGAAGCATGTTGGAATTGTTTCACTCATCGATTCTTCTTGAGGCTCACATGTCAATCTATATGGCTTGGTTATTCCATAATCTTATTTATGCAAAGACAATCTGCAAAAGACTTCTCTCATTCAATATTTTTGATAGTCTTTGTGGGAAATTCCATGCTTGCACAATTGTTTCTATCTTTGTTGAGGGGGCTGGCCATGGTCCTCCTAACTTGGCCACCCCCACCTCACTTTTTCTTTGGCCCATCTTGGGATTTTTGTGTTTCATTCAGCCCTGGGTACACTTAGTTCTTATCACCGTCAGTCTCTGCGTTATGAATGAGTGGTATTTTGAAGTTCAAGGCAGATGTTGGGCATGGAAGTTGGTCCAAGAGCACTATGCACTACCCTCATTCTCTCGACTAACATGCTAACAAAGGTACACATGTGTCCCACTTTCTTAGTGGTGTTATTGGCATGTATGGTTTCTGGTTTGATTAGTTTCTCCCACTATTAAAAAATTGTGAGGATATTTTGTTAGTCAAGGGGGTTGTTTGCACAGTTCATAGTTATTCTCAAAAAGCAAACTTTCATTGGTTGCATCAGTTTATATGTCATATTATTCAAGGTTTTTATTTTGTGGGATGGTGAACTATTTTGATTCTTAGATTCTCTCTTCCTTCTCTCTCCTTACAAATCCTTCTTTATGCTCCATCTTTCCTCTTGCTTGATCTCCCTTTCTCTTTTATCAAGTGCTTCTCCTCACAATTTGTCCTTTGTCCGCCCCTTCACTAGCTCCATACTCTCCCTATCGCTTCAGCATTCTTACAATGGCCCTGCCTCCATGCCAAGACAGAGAGAAAAGATTCATATAGGCTCCTCCTCGAGGGTGGAAGGGTGCACTTGCATTTGCACCCACAATGATGGCAGGCGTTATCAAGCACAAACTCCTAATCCAATTCAATAGAAGATCAACCATGTAGATGAGAAAGTCCATTTTGATAGTGAAGAATACATAGACGCAAAAATTCTTGCCTTGGTGGTTGAGTGGGTGTTGGACCTAGGCAACAACCATGGCCCCAAAATCGATATCTATGCACAATTGAATTGTATTGAAACATGAAATCCTTTCTTAGCGAGGTCTTGTTGGAATGAAATGAGTCAAAAAAGGAGATCCTTATGTCGATTAATGAATAGCAATTGGATCACTGTGAAATTGGGCTGAAATGCATAGATATGCCCCTTCGGTTGGCTAGAATTGAGGTTTCGCTATAGAAAGGCAAGGGCTCTGCCTTGCTACAGACCTTGCAAACCCTATAGATGTTTCTATGTCCTCCCAAACTCTCTTCATGGGTTGCTATTTGGATTATATTGCTTTCATGTTGGTCTTTTATAGGTTATATATTAAGTTTAGTTATCTTTTTTTTTCCTAAGCCTCAGATAGATACTATGTATTGTTATATGGATATCATCATCATGGACAGCCATTATCATCACAAATGTCCTTTGTTTGTACTATTTTTGACTAAGTCTTTGTTCTTCCATCGCTGGTCTAGTTTCCCTAGTGGTAGACCAACGCGGGAGAAATAGAAAACCATGTATCTTTCTTGACAGAGTGATGGAAACTTCTTACCTTACTAAAAAAAATTGTTAAATATGTGAACGAAACAAACAATTAGAGAAGGAATGAAATCAATTGGAAACATATGGGGCATTGCACACCCTTTTCACCATTAAATATATTTTACAATAAGCCAAGGATTTTTTAGAATTGTTTAGGATATCTACCTTTAGAGATATCAAGAATTTTCGAAAAATATTTGGATCGATAGTGTCTAAAAATATTTCTCTAAAAATACCTTGGACTGAGATCTAAGTGTCCAACTAGTTAAATTAACATGATAGGTTATACTTTAATAACAAACCCCCTTATTCTTAACTATTACATTCCTCAACACTAATAATTCCCAAGTGTTGTTTGGAACTTTTAAACACTTTTTCCTAATGGTTTGTTGAAGATATTTGTTAGTTGATCTCAAGATCCACAAACTTGAAGAAATGTATCACCATTGTTGATAAGCTCATGAATGAAGTGATAGCTAGTGTTAATGTGCTTGCTTTTCTTGTGAAAAAAATGGTTCTTTGACAATGAAATTGCTTAATTGTTGTCACAAAAGATAGAATTTGGCTCCTTCTCCACATGTGCAAGGCCTTTCAAGGATCTTCTTAGCCAAACTGCATGGCATGATGTTGTAGTAGCTACTACATATTGTTCTTCTATGAAAGATGTTAAGATAGTTGAATGTTTCTTAAAAGCCCATGACATCAAATTTGTGCCCAAGTGAAAAATATGTCGTAATGTGCTTTTCCTATCATTAATACAAGCAAAAAATTCATTGTTTATGTATATTATGAGAATGTTGTCTTTAGAATGTGTGTACCAAAATCCATAATGGCTTGTACCTACAATATACCTCATTTCTTTTTTCTCCAAATTTCCAGTGAGATTCCTTAAGAGACTCCATAATTTTGGAAATGAAACTAATTGCATACATAATATCAGGTCTAGATGTAGTAAGGTACATGAAATTACTTGCAAGACTCTTATACAAGTTGAATCCACTCCTGGTCCATGAACCTACTTGCTCAAATTTGTTCTTATTGTAATAGGTGTCTCTAGTCGTTTGCATTTTTCCATCCTAAACCTATTTAAGATAAATGTGTCATACTTTTGTTGACATATGAAAATCAATTGAGTAGATTGCTTGAATTTACTTCCCAAAAAGTACTATATGATATGAAAGTATTTCATTTGAAATTATCCTTTCATGTTGGCTTTGAAATCATCTAACTTAAGATTCCTAGAATATATCATGTCATCAACATAAATACAAGTTATAAGAATTTTACCATGATCTAATTTGGTATAGAGAGTGGGCTCATAACTACTCCTATTGAATCCATTGTTGAGTAAATATGACTCAATCAGAGTATGCCAAGCTCTTGGAGATTGCATCAATCCATATAAGGTTTTCTTCAACTTGTACACTTTGTACTCTTGGCCTTTTACTTCAAATCTTGGTGGTTAAGTAACATACACCTCCTCTTCTAGTTTTCCATTTAAGAAAGTTGACTTGACAACCATCTAGTAACATGTATCTAATGGTATCCAATATTGCTAGTTGAGCAAAGGTTTCACCATAATCAATACCTAGGTGTTGAGAAAATCCTTTGGCAACTAGCCTTGCCTTATATTTCTCTAATTTATCTTTCTCATCTAGTTTTGTGTTGTACACCCACTTAACACCAATGGTGACTTTATTTGTTGGGAGTTCAACAAGATCTATTGTCTCATTCCTTTCAATAGCTTTAATCTATTCATTCATGGCCTATATCTAATGCACTTCTTTCACAACCTATTCAAAATAATTAGGATAACAAGATACTAAGGAAAAATTGGCTTTCTGATATATGTCATCACATTGCTCATATATTTCTCTTAAGCTCTTTGTTCTATGATTTCTCATCGAATCTTCTAATCCACTGCTAGGAGATGGACTATTTCACCGATTTCTCACTAAATCTACAAGAAGAAACACTATCTTCCTTACTTTGCACCTATAACCTTTGCAATCTTGTCGGAGGGGCTTGTCTTGAAATTTCCACCTATTCATTTCCTGGAAGAGATGGATAACCTATATTCAATGCTTCATTCTATTAATTGTTCTAATATTTTTCCTCCAATAAGTTTACATTTCTACTTTTTGAAATTTTGTGTTGCCATTGATGTCAACAATGTTTCTACGATCAAGTGAATGTGTGAGGATCCGATCTAGTGCATAAGTGTTTTTGCTCAGATGAAGGCGTATTTAAATGTGAGTCTATTTTGAAGTAAGTTCTATTAGCATGTATTTAATAGATCTGGTGATTATTTTGGTGCACAAAGGTTTTTAAATGATCTGGTCATGCGTAGGTATCTATTTGAACTAGTGATTGTTCTGGTTCAATACCGACAACATTCCTTCTTTGTTTTTTTTAGAAGAATGCCCCCGTTAGTTTGTTCTAACATAGGTGTATGCCTGACGTGAGGATGTAGCATATGATCTATAGTGTGTGTGTCAAGTAATCGAACGCATTTCAAATTTGGAATAAAGGCCCTTGAGTTTATATCAATGAATTGTGGTGACATATCCTCTCTGATCAAGTTCTGATGTGATATGATGATCACATATTGATGTACCTTGTTTTGAGCATTGGCTTATCTGCTTTGGTTTTCTGAGTATGATTTTGTGTTATTGCATTAATAATGATTGCAAGGTTGTTGAGTGTATGATTTTTTCTTTTCTGTGCACAGTATGTGATTTAGTGCCCATAGCAAAGAGTGGAGTTGATGATCTAATTTATAGGAAATTGTTTGAGGTTGAAATTAGTTAAAGTGTATTGGTATGTGCGCATAGTTGTTGTTTTGGTGTTTGCGTTGGCTTGGTTATAATAATGTTGTGCTTAAGTTCATTAGTAAGGGAAAAGGTGTGAATATTGTATATCTTGTTACATGCCTAATAATTATTAGAGCTTGTTGCAATGTGTTGACAATTCATACAAGGTCAAGAATTGAGCAAAGTTGTTGTTGAAGGCAAGATTTCTATGGATAGCCTACACTGCAAATTGTCTTCAAGACCAAGGTATGTCTTGGGTTGATTCTTGTGATAGTCATCCACTTTAAATTGGTTTTAACTGTGGTTAGGGCAAGAACTTTGTACATTGTGATATCTGGACATCTTGGGCACAGACTTAAGGAAGTCTCCAGGGTATGATCAGAGTGATGAGTTAGGGGTAAACTCTTCATCAACAAGGGCATCTTCAGAAAAAGATAAATTGCAAGGTAATGTGGTACATTCTTCATCAATATATGAAACAATATTTGTGAATTGTGTTATTTGTTATTGTGAAGATGACAATTGAAAAAATCAGAGGTATGAGCCAAACTATTCTTGAACTATAGCAAGGATTCTTACAATTGTAT
>APFE031279928.1:0-16669 GCA_000404065.3 Pinus taeda | reverse complement strand
CAGAAAAGCTTTGAATTTTTAAGAAAATGTTTGGGTATGATTGAATGCCCAGCAGTTGAAATTAAAGGGGAGTGTTGAAAAATTAATTCCAACTGCGCATAGGCAAAGGAGTGCAGCAGCGATGAACACTCTAGTGATAAGAGATCGTCGATATCGCATCGGCGAAATAGCAGCTAAAGTTTTGTTATTGCCGATGGGCCGGACCCGACGATGGAATTAATCCCTTCTGATAAATTATCGGGTCCATAGTATTTTCGGTATCGGGAAAACCAAGTGGGAGCCTTTTTCATGCGATATGTTGAGACCCGATATCCCGGACCCGATGGGTATTCATCATTTTGTTTAAAGTTATTTCGGGTCCATGAGTGGCTTGTTTTATATTTTTTTTATGTTATTATGCATATATTAAAATATATATTTCGGAGGTATCGGGCCATGTGTGATCGGGATTTCGGAATCGGTGCACATTGTTGTGTCATGGGATGAAGTCCCAACCCGATAGAGTTCCAAAAGCATATTGGATAATGGATGAAGTAAAAGCCTGGGAAATAAATTTGACGTGAAGTGAAAGTTTTTCTACTGCCGTTTATCTCAGTAAACAGTAAATGCTATTTACTGTGGTTGGTAAGTTTTTTGATGAAGTTTTAATTTTTCCTGAGCGGGAGTATGGGCATAGAAAAATATCAGTAAAATCATTTAATTCTTACTGTCTTCTTTTTACGGAAGTATGGCGATGTAAGTCCTCTCTCTGGTAGTCATATATTAATGTAATTTTTGGTAAATGAATGTAATGAGAGGTGTAAAGCACAACAGTGAGCAAGCAATGTGACAAAAAAAAACATGCATTTTGGAGTCACGCAGCAGCGTGAGTAAAAACTCCTGTGTGTAATTTTTTTTTGGTAAAATGCAAGCGGTGAATCCCTCTGTGAGAGAGGAAGTTTAAAATATGTAATTGCATCTTATTTTAATAGAAATCCTTGGTGTGTGTGTAAACTCTGTCCCTGTGCTCAGAATTATTTTTTATGTTTCCGCTGTGTTAAAAAGACCCTGTGGAGTGAAAACAGAGCATTGTCTCTGTGTATGAATTATTGTTGTTTTTGGGATTTCCCAGAAAAATCCCCAACAAAAATATGATTCAAATACTAAAAAATTGAATTTTTTTACCCAGATTCCTATTACTTTTGACAGTATAGACAATTCTTCAACTTCCCTGGAGTTTTGAATTTGAAAATCTTTAATCAATCATAATAAGAAAATCTACTAACCTGGGAAACAACACGCTGCCGGATTTTCAGTTTCCCTGCCTCTAATAAATTATGATCTTCATGGGCATGGGCATGGGCATGAGAATGAGAATGAGAATGGATACGATTACCAGATTCACCATGATTGGAAGGATCCGCCGAGATGATTGCAGTGGAAGGATCCTCCGAGATGATTGCAGTGGCTAATTATTTCTCCCTTCGCTTCCGGTAATAAGCAGAAGCACTGAAGTCGAGAAGAAGAGTAACAAGAGCACCGACCATGGACATGAATCCTGCAAATGGAAAGATGGCCCATGGATTATCACTGAGGCAGGTGCTAGTAAGAGAGTTGAAAGCGTCGGGCAGAACGTGGACGAAGCCAGTGGCTAGTATGACTCCTGCAGCAAAGCATTTGATGACCAAGAAAGCGTCCCTTTCAGGGTTGAGAGCTTTGAATCCTTTCCCAATAACGGGGAAGCAGACTCCTATGGCGCTTGTTGCCAGAATTGTAAATAATGCTGCCATCCTCCACTTGAGCGACAGATCCTTGTTGAAACACAAATCTTCTTCACTGGTGCACGACATCATGTATGCTTGTTTGCTCCCTCTCTTTTCTTTTTCTTTGAAAACAGGCAGAAGAAATCAACCAGAGACTCCACTAGAGCCCAGGGAGGAAGTATATAAATCTCATCAGAACAACAGTATTTCATTAATGTTGTCACCATATTACATCTAATATTATATTCACACACCAACGACTACCTACCTTGATGTTCACAAAATGTACTCATTCATTATGTGGAAGCAATTCGGTCGTGATACTTTTACTGGTATGAGGTTGATTCCAATTTACCATCATTATCATTATTATAATATAGCAGGTTCCAAAGAGATCTCATTTTTGTTAGGAAAACAATATAAATTTTAGTAGAATGAGAAATTTTTATAAATTTTTGTTATAATTTTCAAGCTCTTTTTAATAGTGTTAAATAGATTTCTACAATAAAAAACAAGATCAAACATTCTAATTTTCTTTTTAAATAATTAAATTTCATTCTAACTACTTTTAACAGCCTTCTAAAAATGGTTAGCATATTGACAACTGATTGGACATAAATTATAAT
Organism: Pinus taeda; assembly: GCA_000404065.3. Lineage (NCBI taxonomy): Eukaryota > Viridiplantae > Streptophyta > Pinopsida > Pinales > Pinaceae > Pinus > Pinus taeda. The sequence continues at coordinate 14,301 of APFE031279928.1, read as the reverse complement.
ATCGACATCGAAAATAAGATGACTAAATTATATTTTAGTGCTATGGATGAATCACTGATCCTCAGCAATGAGCTGGAACACCCCGCCTTACACGCGATCAAAGTCAATCTTCCTTTAAATATTCGGAGTAACCAGTCACATCCATTCAGATCTTCGCGACGGAATATCCAGATCATGATTGTGAAGTGACCGGGAAAAAATAATTCAAGAATTATTCTAAAAAAATATAAAACCAAGTCAAGCCTTTCTCAGTGTTGGTCACGAACGACACTAAATGACAAATATTTTTATGAATGATACACTAAATGACAAAATAAATATTTTGTTTTGTCACGAATGACACTAAATGACAAATATTTTTATGAATGATACACTAAATGACAAAATAAATATTTTGTTTTGTCACGAATGACACTAAATGACAAATATTTTTATGAATGATACACTAAATGACAAAATAAATATTTTGTTGGGTGATTGGGAAGGTAATGTATTCGTTTACATTCATTTTAATTAGGATTTTGATCTTATCAATTCTCAGATGGATTAAATTTATTGAGGTGTAAACTTTTTTTTTAGTGTAGAATTTGAGGAAATGTTTGCACTTTGAGACATTTGATCACTCTAGGAGCTTGATGGATCTTGAGTTAATATGGATCTAGAATGGTTTCAATCATATGCGGCCAAATAAAATCTAAAGAATAAATGATTGATTTTATCAATAATATGTAAAATTATCAAATATTAAATATAATCATTTTAAATATGTTTAATATGTCTCATCTCCTTATTTAACATACACCCATGATCCGATTCTTCAAATTGTCCTCACCATGAACCACACTTGTTGGTTCAAAACTCCTCGACAAAGGTATTATAATGTGATAGGGATTCCACTCAACCATGCCAAACCTATTCAACAAATCTCCAATGTACTTCTAGGAATATAAACTTCATATGTTTAGTTACTTGACCAAGATAGTAGTGAATTTAGACCAAGTGAGTCGTTTCAAAACCTTTCCTTGATTCCTTCTTTATGGATGCAATGTATCTCTCATTGTTCCGAGTCATCAAAACATAATATACATGCGCCACAAGATATAATGTGATCTCGGCCAAAGAAATCTTCTCAAAAACTTAAGCTTAAATTCAACAATGTTAAATATGTCTCAGATTAATGTAGTCATTTTAATTTTAATTTTTCTTAGTTACCTCACTGGTTGACATGAGAAATATTGTGAAAAACTTTAATGATGAAATAAATTTTTTGAAGAAAATGTGAATAATAGGAACATAGAATTACAAATAGTCTTTCATTGTGATTAATCTCAAACTATTTTCCTCTACTATTCTTATTGTTACTTTTGTCCTCTTTTCGTATGAAAAGGACAAGCTAAATTGTAAACCATTTAAATCTTTAGCTTGAGATATTGTGGTAAATATCATACTTTGTCTCTCTTTCTCTCAAATATTAATAGGTTGGATTACTATAACACAAAAATCAATGTACATTCTCAATAATTTTGTATGCTTACGCTCAAATCAATGCACAATATTAATCCAATCACTTTAAAATTAGTGTACCATTATATATCCAATTACATCAAATCACAAATCAACATCTACACTGAAATCAATGCATCTAATGAATGAAATCAAATAAGATTAGAAAACAACATTTACATTGAAATCAATGTATCTAATGCAAGAAATCAAATACGATTACAAATCAACATTTACACTAAAATCAATGCACCTAGTGCAAGTAAGCAAATAGGTTTATAAACTAGCGTCTACAATGAAACCAATGCATCTAGTGCAAGTAAGCTAATAGGATTATAAATGAACATCTACCATGAAATCAACACATCTAGTGCAAGCAATCAAATAGGATTATAAATCATCTACATTGAAATCAATGCATCTAGTGCAATAAATACTCTCTCTCTCTCTCTCTCTCTCTCTCTCTCTCTCTCTCTCTCTTCTCATATATATATATATATAATATATATATATATTTATATATATTATATATATATATCCATCTTTTCTCTATATCTCAAACCCCACATTATACTTACTCTCTCACTCCTCATCTATCAATTATTGTCCCTCCCTCTCTCTCCATCTAACTCTTCTTCCCTCTCTTCAATTTTTATCTCCCTTTGTCTCTCTATATCACCCCCAAAACATACACTCTCTTTCTTAAATTTATTTATCTATCCGACCCTCTCCCTCTCTCTCTTCCCCTTCTCTCCTTGTCCCTAGATTCTATCTCTCTTCCCTCTTATTATCCTCTCTCTCTCTCTCTCTCCACCTTTCTCTTTCTATTTATCTATTCTTACCTCCCTCTCTCCCTCTCCAACTACATATATCTTTCCCTCTTCCCCCTCCTCTCTCTCTTTCTCTCTCTCTCTCTCTCTCTCCATTTATGTTATTATATCCTTCCCTCTCTACTCTCTGCTTCTCTCCCCCATTCTCTCCATATCTCCTTATTTGTCTCTTTAACTCACCCCCGAACATACAAACTCTCTCTCCATCTTTTCTTGGTCACTCCCCCTCTCTCTCCACTTCTCACTCTCTATGTATTTCTTCTTCCGTCCCTCTCTCCTCTTCTCTCTCAAGTCTGCTCTCTTAAACTACTTCTCTCTCCCTTTCTCTCATACCTCCCTCTCTCTTGCCCAATCACTCTCTCTCTTTTCCCTCCAATCCTCTCTCTTCCCCCATCACTCTCCTCCTCTCTGTCAAATCTTCTCTCTCTCTTTTCCCTCCAATCCTCTCTCTTCCCCCATCACTCTCTTCCTCGCTATCAAATCTTCTCTCTCTCTCTCTCTCTCTTCCCTTCAATCCTCCCTCTTCGCCCATCACTCTCTCTCTCTCTCTCTCTCTTCCCTTCAATCCTCCCTCTTCAACCATCACTCTCTCACACACTCTCTCTTCCCTTCAATCCTCCATTTTCAACCATCACTCTCTCACACTCTCTCTCCACCTATGTTACTATATCCCTCCCTCTCTCCTTCTCTCGCCCCCTTCTCTCTATCTCTCTTTATTTGCCTCTTTATCTCACCCCTAAACATACTCTCTCTCTATCCATCTCTCCCTTTTCACTTCCTCTCTCTCCTCTTCTCCTTCTCTATGTCTTTATTATTCCCTCCCTCTCTCCTCCTCTCTTGCAATTCCTCTATCTCATCCTTCCTCTCCTATCTTCCTCTATCTCCAGGCTTCTCTCTCTCTGCCCTCCAATCCTCTCACTATCTACCTCCCTCTCTCCTTCTCTCTCTCCCCTCCATCTTTGTGTCTCCCTCTCCCTCTCTTACCCTTCTCTATATGTCTCACTCATCTCCATCTCTCTCTCTTCATTTCTCCTCTCCCATATCCTTAAGTTTATCTCGATCTCTCCCTTGTCACTCCCCCTATCTCTCCACCTCTATAACTCTGTATTTATTCTTCCATTCCATGTATATCTAGAGTTAATAGATATCATGATATATTAATATATATTATAATATAACAAATTTAAAATTTTATTAATCCAAAGTTATTAGATTTTAATATTATTAATATTATAATATATTAATATGAATAACTATATTAGTAATATATAATAATAATATTATAATACTAATATTAAGGTTAATAGTTTTTTTTTGTATGGTATTAATGATAATTTGTTCCATGGTATTTGGCCCAAAGGTGTCATCTAAATAAAACCTGTTTTATTTAGATATATCATCATCCAATTACATCAAGTCAAAAATCAACATCTACACCGAAATCAATGGATATAATGTAAGAAACCAAATAAGATTAGAAAACAACATTCATGCTGAAATCAATGAATCTAATGCAAGCAATCAACTACGATTAGAAACCAACATCTAGATTGAAACCAATGCATCTAAACTGAAATCAATGCATCTAGTGCAATAAATATTCTTCCCTCTCTCCCCCCTCCATCTCCCCATCTTTGTCTCTCTATCTCAATCCCTCAAACATACATGCTCTGTCACTCCATATCTATCAATCTCTCTATCCCTCTCTCTCTGTCCACCCTCTCTCCTATGGTTTATTTATATTTATGTATCATATCTCTTTTATTTACATGGTGTTTGGCCCATAGCCTTGGTATATAATTAGATGCTGATTTCTAATCCTATTTGATATATTTTTATTTATTTATCATACCTCTTTATACCTCTTTTATATTTATTTATTTACCATACCTCTTTTATAAATATGGTATTTGGCCCATGGCATTAATAATTATTCATTCCATGGTATTTGGCTCATAGAATTCACCTAAATAAAAAATATTTTTTGAAATAAATATTAAAGAGGTTTTATTTATTTACCTTGCTTGTAGTTTATTTATATTTATATTTATTTACCATACCTCTCGAGTAAATATAAAAAAAATGTTTTATTCATTTACCATACCTCTAGTTTATTAATATTTTTATTTATTTACCATGCATCCTTTTTTAGTGTTCTTAAACCTCTTTGTATTTTAAATTTATAGTGTTTTTATACATATTATTAATTAGATTAATTTTTAAATAGGGCCGACATTAGACTAAAAATGTTAAATGTTAAACATTACGTTTATATTTACATTTTATGTTTTTATGTGAGGTCTAGCCCCATACTGGGTTGTTTACATTTACGTTTTATGTTTATTAAAAAAAAAAAAAAAAAAAGATAAAATATAAAGACAACCCAAAATGTTTATTGTGGGTCAAAATTCATTATGAAAAAGATAAAATATAAAGACAACCCTCTAGATTGAACAAAACATGCCAAAAAAAATTTCGCGTTCATGTTTTCTGAATAAAAACTAAAAAGATTCATGGAGGAAGAAATCAAACCTAGAAATAAAATGCAAACAAGAAGGAAACAAACCTAAAATCCTTCTCACATCGAAATTGCAGTTCTTTCTCACACCGAAATCATTTCCCACTTTGCACAGGTCCTTAAATATTTTCACATTGTGCTTTCTCATAAAGAGAATTGAACACTTTGTTTTTGTGTTATTTATATAGTTAGGGAGACCTACGTTTTTCTATTTGGGTCAATTAGGTTGAATTCTCATTAAATTAAATTTTATTAGGGCCGACATTAGATTAAATAGATTAAATTTTCAATAGATTAAATTTCCACATTACATTTACGTTTTACATTTATTTACATTTACATGTTTTTTTTACATGAGATCTACCCCATTTCATTAAATTAAATTTTCAAATAACATTAGGTTTATGTTTCCATTTACATTTACATGTTTATGCTTTTAGGTGAGATCTTTTATTTACATTTACATTTACATGTTATGTTTTTTTTACATGAGATCTACCACATTGTGAGACCTTTTATTTACATTTACATTTACATGTTTATGTTTTTTTTACATGAGATCTACCCCATTTTATTAGATTAAATTTTCAAATAACATTAAGTTTATTATGTTTACATTTACATGTTTATGTTTTTCTACATGAGATTTACCCCATTTCATTAGATTAATTTTTCAGACAAATAAATTTTCAAATAACATTCAGTTTGTGTTTACATTTACCTTTACATTTACATGTTTATGTTTTTAAGTGATATCTACACCATATGTTTACTTTTACTTTTACATGTTTACGTTTATGTTTTTACTTGAGATCTACCCCGATATTGGGCTTAGGTGATATCTACACCATAGATTTAGGTTTAGTTTTAGGTTTAGGGTTAGGTTTACGTTTACGTTTACATGTTTATGTTTACCTTTTTACTTGAGATCTACCCGCATATTGGGTTGTAGAGTGCCTCTCGGTGAAAGAACCCAAGTTTAAAAAACACCTATGATAAGAACACGAAATGTTAATGACAAAAATGATAGAATTTGAGAAGGCATGTTCTTGTTTAAGGGTGATTTTCCAAATACAGTTAAAAATTTATTTTGTGTTAAAATTATTAAAATGTACATTTAAGTTATTAAAATAGACATTAAAGTCATGGAAACTATGAAATTTGACGTTCATATTTGGAATTCCTACTCTGTAGAGGATCCATTGAAAAAGCATTGGATAAGGAAAGGAAATGACATAAAGGGTCCTTTGTACACCAATGTAAGTACTTATATTGTTAAATGGATTGGAATATTACAAGTTTATTTTGGGAACTTTAGACAGTTAGAGTGTTTTAACTAATTTTTAGAGTACTAAATCTGGTTTATATTAAAAAACTAATTTTAAATAATGAAAAATTTATTTTCTTTATTTTTAATTAAACACTCTAAAGTTTAAATAACGGAAAAAATATTTTAATCTTAATATAATGAAATCAATTTTTTAAGTATGATTGTTTAATGATTAAGATTCCAATTAAATGGCATAATCACAAATTAACAATCAAAGTCTAGAGAGTGTGTTGTACACTATATGAATTTTTATAATATAAACAATTATATTATTAAATGGATTGGAAGCATCATAAGTTTGATTAGTGAATTTTGAGAACTCTGACATACAAAATTATTTTTTAGGGTGTCAAATATATTTATATTAAAAAATGTAAATTCAAATAACAAAAAAATCTTCTAACAAAAGATTATTTCTCCTAATTTCAATCAAACACTCTAAAACTTAGAACAATTAAACAATATCTTAAAGTTGTATTGATTAAAAAAACTAGATTCCATTTAAATGGCATAATCACATGTAAGGGCTATAGGTGATTATGACCATACTCAACATGGTGCTGACAAGTGTCTATTTGAAAATAAAAACAAAATATTCTCTAAATAAAAATGCCAAGTTGGCTATAATAAAAAATAGCTTGGTTATGATAAAAATATATTACATGTTTCCTACAAATGGTGCCAAAAAGTGACGAGTCTCATTATTTCAACAAGAATGCTACAAGTCCCAAGGCTACCATCTTAAATTATCAACCCAATGTTCGTACAAACTTAAGAGGTGTTGGCACTATATGTGCAGCATACAAATGTGTCATTCCTTCGTTGAAGATAGGCAGTTGAGAATATTGTGCTTGGAAGGATCCCAGAGATTGCGTTCATGAGGTTTTTCGCCCTTAAGAGGGTTGTGACTCCCTGACTTTGAGATGGTTGTGCCATTAATCCTTGTTTTTGAGCACACGATAAGCCCGTTTATTATGAGTAGCACCATCTAACACTCTGCAACAGAGTCACTAACCTAAGAAACACTGCAATAGAGTCGCTCGCTCGAGAAACATTGCAATAGAGTCGCTCTCCATGAGTTCTGAGGAAACACGAGCAAATTTTATGGGTATATCGAAGTGGGTGGCAGTATTCAAACCATTTTTGGTTTGGATTCTTAGATTTTTTGAGCCCAATCCCCTAATCTCATCCGAGTTGGCAAATTTTTGTATCTGCTTCCTGTTTTCTTATTCGGGTTCTTAAATTTTCATATCTTTGTCTTCTTGTCCAATTTGGGTCATTAACGGTTTTTGGTGTGGGAAGAAAACTCATGAAGATGAAGATAAAGTCGTACATTCCTAATTTCAAGCTTGCATTTGAGGATTTCTATATACATGCTGGAGGGAGGGTAGTCTTGGACAAGTAAGAGAAGAATATACCCCATCAGAATAGTCTGCTTTGTATCTATTTCAATATCGAGAACCAAGCCCTGAATCAGATGTGTTAGGGGCATTTCTAGCGAAATTGTGGAAAATGGTTTCATCCAGATTCAAACTCGAGACCTCCAAGAATTTGCAAATGACATTTTACTGCAAGAGATAGGTGAGCCTACTGTTCGACGACTAGAAGACTCAATCATGGCTTGGTTACTCGCTTACCCTTGTTGTTATATTTCCTTTTTTTCTATTTCATGGGTATATTGTCAATCTGCGGTTTCGTTTCAAGGGAATTTGGAGTGATAAAGGTGCCTCAGACCTCAATGCTCCTTTAATTGGAAGAAACCCTGGAGCACTTGGATTTAGGGTCATGGAATTGACGGTTTTTGGTCTGAATGTAGGGGTGGGATATTTTCTCATGTTGGCAGTGATGCCTTTCATTGGGGGGGGGGGTTTATAGCTGATCCTTGGGTTTGTTGTTGGGTATTTCTTCTTCAAAATCCATGGGGTATTTCTTCTTCTTCAGAATCCATGTGGGTGCTCGTGAACTTCATGATCATTGTATATTATTATTTTCTTTTTATTCTTTCGGTTGCAGATAATTTTGTAAATAAATTGTTCTGGTGTAAGAAACAAGGGGGGCCCTTGCTTCATATGTTTCTTTTCTTAAATGGTTTTATTGCAGAAAAGATGAATTGGAAGCTTGTAATCCTTCAGATTTTTTTTGAGGAGCCTATTGGATATTTTGGAATACTCCTGTTTTTCTGCTATATCCACTAGCATAGATTCATATTAAACCTGGATCTTTAATGGGGGTGAAAGGTTTCAAATACCTCTTTGTGCTAATTAATACAATTGGGAATGGCGCTTACTAGCACAATTCCATATAAACCTGGATCTGTGATCTGCACTGAAGGGCTTCCAATCTCTCTTGGTTCCCCTTTATAGAAATTGAAATCGGCACTTCTTATCACATATCATGATTAAACCTAGTTCTTTAATGTACCAAGGGGTTTCAAATCCCTTTCATTGCCAATCTATAACAATCCAGATTGAGAACTATTGGTTATATATAGCACACTTGTTTCTCTGTGATATGTCAAGTCCTTTCTATAGATCGGATAAATATGGATTGCATAATTAATTATAAGTAAAACTCTATTTTTATGCTTCTTTCTTGTTTATTCCTCCCTTTGTGAAAATTTTCCACCCACGGCTAGCTGCCAAATGATTGAAAATAGCTGCCATTGGCTGAAAATCAGAATTAAAAACACACTCAAGCCTAAATCAAGATAACAAATTACCCAACCTTCTCGTTTTACCAAAGATGTTTTGTGCTTTAGAGTTCTATGTAAAATATATGAATTGGGCTTGTGGGCTAGGAAAGAAACTTTATTTGGTGTGAATTTTAAAGACATGCAGAAATTGAAGGCTTTTCCGTTGCTTCTTTTGCTAAATTGAGATTGTAGAATATAGTAGTTGCTAATAACATGGAGAAAGAGAATTTTGTGCAAGTTACACTTTGGATTGTCTTTGAAAATGATAAATGGGTTCTTAGTTTACTTCCGTTTGGAAATTAAAATTATTTAATTGACGTTGTAAGCTGCACATGCAGACTTACCGAAGCTACAGTGAGAACATCAATGTTTAATGAGCATGGAGTTCTGTTTGAGCTCAAGGCTGAGAGCCCTACCACTTAAAAATTAAATTCAATTGACTTCATAATTATTACTGCTCAAATTGCCAAAAAATTAGAGTTTAGTATGTTGTGATAAAATATGTTGGTGTGGGATTTCTCTTCTCTAGGGAGGAAAATGTGAATTGTGAAATGCTATTCTTCATGGAAAAATTTTTCTTGCATTGTAAGTAAGATAGACTAGAAAAGGTTTGGCTTGTTGATGGATATTAATATCCATATTTTAGTGAAAATTTGGCAGTTTCATTGAAGAAAATGAACAATTTTAAATCTCAACTCTGAAGATTGGTTGGTTGCAACGATGTCGAATCCTGGGTCTTTAAAGGATTTCCCAAACTCTACAAATAGAACTCGTTTCTTCAATATTTTGCTTCTGTCTTATAGATGGTTCTCTATCCAACTCTTCACAAATGAAATCTTGGTCTCCTCATCTGATCCAACAATACTCTTGTTTATCTTCTATATCCACTAGCACATATTCATATTAAACCTGGATCTTTAATGGGGGCGAAAGGTTTCTAATACCTGTTTGTTCTAATTGATACAATTGGGAATGACACTTACTAGCACAATTCCATATAAACCCAAATTTGTGATCTGCACTGAAGGGCTTCCAATCTCTCTTGGTGCCCCTCTATAGCAATTGAAATCGGGACTTATTATCACAGATCCAGATTAAACCTAGTTCTTTAATGTACCAAGAGGTTTAAAATCCCTTTCAGTGCAAATCTGTAGAAAGCAAGATTGACAACTATTGGTTATATACAACAACCTTGTTTCTCTGTGATATGTCAACTCCTTTCTGTAGATCGGATAAATCTGGATTGCTTAATTCATTATAAGTAAAACTCTATTTTGATGCTTCTTTCTTGTTTATTCCTCCCTTTGTGAAACTTTTCCACCCACGGCTAGCTGCCAAATGACTGAAAATAACTGCCATTGACTGAAAATCAAAATTAAAAACAGACTCAAGTCTAAATCAAGATAACAAATCACTCAACCTTCTCGTTTCACCAAAGATGTTGTATGCTTTAGAGTTCTATGTCAAGTCTATGAATTGGGCTTGTGGGTTAGGTAAGAAACTTTACTTGGTGTGAATTTTAAAGACATGCAGAAATTGAAGACTTTTGCATTGCTTCTTTTTCTAAATTGAGATTGTATAATAGAGTAGCAATTAATAACATGGAGAAAGAGATGTCTGTGAGAGTTACACTTTGCATTGTCTTTGAAAATGGTCAATGGGTTCCTAGTTTACTTCCGTTTGGAAATTTAAATTTTTTAGTTGATGTTGTAAGCTGCTCATGCAGACTTACCCAAGCTATGGTAAGAACATTTGTGTTTAATGAGCATGGAGTTATGTTTGAGTTGTAGGCTGAGAGCCCTTCCACTTCAAAATTAATTTCAGTTGAATTCATAATTATTACCACTCAAAGTACCAAAAAATTGGAGTTTAGTATGTCTTGATAAAATATGTTGGTGTGGGATTGGTCTTCTCTAGGGAGGAATATATGACTTGTGAAATGTTATTCTTCATGGGAAATTTTTTCTTGCAAGGTAAGTAAGATATACTAGAAAAGGTTTGGCTCATTGATGAATATTAATATGCATCCTTTAATGAAAATGTGGCAGTGTTGTTGAAGAAAACTAACAATTTTAAAACTTTACTCTCAAGATTGGTTGGTTGCAACGATGCTGAAACCTAGGTCTTTAGAGGATTTCCCAAACTCTACAAACAAATCTGGTTTCTTCAATATTCTTCTTCCATCTTCTAGATGGTTCTCTATCCAACTCTTCACAAATGATATCTGGGTCTCCTCATCTCATGCAACAATACTCTTGTTTCTCTTCTATATCCACTAGCACAGATTCATATTAAAATTGGATATTTAATGGGGCAGAAAGGTGTCAAATACCTCTTTGTGCTAATTGATACAATTGGGAATGGTGCTTACTAGCTCAATTCCATATAAACCTGGATTTGTGATCTACACTAAAGGGCTTCCAATCTGTCTCGTTGCCCCTCTATAGCAATTGAAATCGACACTTATCATATATCCAAATTGAGGTTTCAAATCCCTTTCAGTGCCAATTTGTAACAATTGAGATTGACAACTATTGGTTATATAGAGCACACTTGTTTGTCTATGATATGTCAAGTCCTTTCTGTAGATCGAATAAATATGGATTTCTTAATTCATTATAAGTAAAAATATAATTTGATGCTTCTTTCTTGTTTATTCCTCCCTTTGTGAAACTTTTCCACCGAGGACTAGTTGCCAAATGACTAAAAATAGCTGCCATTTACTGAAAATCAACATTAAAAACATGCTCAAGTCTAAATCAAGATAACAAATCACTCAACCTTCTTGTTCTACCAAAGATGTTGTACGCTTTAGACTTCTATGTAAAATCTATGAATTGGGCTTGTGGGCTGGGTAAGAAATTTTATTTGGTGTGAATTTTAAAGACGTGCAGAAATTAAAGACTTTTGCATTGCTTATTTTTCTAAATTGAGATTGTAGAATAGAGCAGTTGTTAATAACATGGAGAAAGAGAAGTTTGTGTGACTTACACTTTAGATTGTCTTTGAAAATGATCAATGGGTTCCTAGTTTACTTTCATTTGGAAATCCAAATTATTTAATTGACATTGTGATTTGCGCATGCAGACTTACCCAAGCTACGTGAGAATATCGATGTTTAATTAGCATCGAGTTATGCTTGAGCTCTAAGTTGAGAGCCCTGCCACTTAAAAAATAAATTGAGTTGACTTCATAATTATTACTGCTCAGCGTGCCAAAAAACTGGATTTTAGTATGTCTTGATAAAATATGTTGGTGTGAGATTTCTCTTCTCTAGGGAGGAAGATTTTAATATGCATCTTTTAGTGAAAATTTGGCGTTGTCATTGAAGCAAACTAACAATTTTAAATCTCTACTTTCAAGATTGGTTGGTTTCAATGATGCCGAATCCTAGGTCTTTAGAGGATTTCCTAAACTCTACAAACAAAACTGGTTTTTTCAATATTCTACTTCAATCTTCTAGATGGTTCTCTATCACCCTCTTCCTAAGCGAAATATGGGTCTCCTCATCTGATACAGAAATACTCTTGTTTCTCTGCTATATCCACTAGCACAGATTCATATTAAACCTGGATAATTAATGGGGGTGAAAGGTTTCAAATACCTCTTTATGCTAAAGGATACAATTGGGAATGACACTTACTAGCACAATTCCATATAAACATGGATGTGTGATCTGCATTGAAGGGCTTCCAATCCCTCTTCATGCCCCTCTATAGCAACTGAATTTGACACTTCTTATCACAGATACAGATTAAACCCAGTTCCTTAATGTACCAAGAGGTTTCAAATCCCTTCCAGTGCCAATATGTAGCAATTGAGATTGAGAACTACTCGTTATATAGGGCACACTTGTTTCTGTGTGATATGTCTAGTCCTTTCTGTAGATTCGATAAATATGTATTGCTTAATTCATTATAAGTAAGGATTTATTTTGATGCTTCTTTCTTGTTTATTCCTCCCTTTGTGAAACCTTTTCCACCCACGGCCAGCTTCCAAATGATTGGAAATAGTTGCCAATGACTGAAAATCAAAATTAAAAACACACTCAAGTCTAAATCAAGATAACAAATCACTCAGCCTTCTAGTTTTACCAAAGATGTTGTATGCTTTAGAGTTCTATATAAAATCTATGAATTGGTCTTGTGGGCTGGGTAAGAAACTTTATTTGGTGTGAATTTTAAAGACGTGCAGAAATTGAAGACTTTTGCGTTGCGTCTTTTTCTAAATTGAGATGGTAGAATAGAGTAGTTCTTAATAACACGGAGAAAGAGAAGTTTGTGTGAGTTACACTTTGGATTCTCTTTGAAAATGGTCAATGGGTTTCTAGTTTACTTCCATTTGGAAATTCAAATTATTTAATTGACGTTGTAAGCTGCCCATGCAGACTTACCCAAGCTACGGTGAGAACATCAGTGTTTAATGAGCATGGAGTTATGCTGGAGCTCTAGGCTGAGCACCGTGCCACTTAAAAATTAAATTCAGTTGACTTCATAATTATTACCACTCAGAGTGCCAAAAACTTGGAGTTTAGTATGTGTTGATAAAATATGTTGGTGTGGGATTTCTCTTCTCTAAGGAGGAAGATGTGAATTGTGAAATGCTATTCTTCATGGCCAATTTTTTTCTTGCACGGTTGATTCCAATTTACTGGGATGAGGTTGATTCCAATTTTGTTGGATCAGGTGCTCAGCAAACAAATTAAACACACACAGAAGAAGCAAGCACATAACACAGTATTAACGTGGTTCACCCAACCAATCTGGGCTACGTCCACCAAACATAGGCATCATGAATAATTAATCAAAATTTGGAGATTACATCAATGAAATCCTCACAAACTCTTAGCAAACCATCCGAATGGTTGCCTGTTATATAGCATAGAGAATCTAACAGCCTCATAACTCCCTCACATCAAATATAGGAGGCATTAACTCCCTCCCAACAACCTGGAGCTAATCTAGGAACTGAATCCCTATTGTTGTCATCCTTCAGAGATTTTGCCTATTTGACTAAAACAGCAAAATTTCAACAATCTCCACTTTTGACAACAATTCGCCTGATGCCCTATTATTATTATTTTATCTTTTCTGCAAGCCAAGAGAAGCCAAACACCAGCGTAGCTTCTCTAACAAAACTGGTTCGTGAACATGTCTGCACAGTTCTCCTTTGTATGCACCTTTTCAAGAGAAACTCCCCTTTCAGTGATAACCTGTCTTACAAAATGATATTTGATTGGAATATGCTTTGACTTACTATGATAGGTCGGATTCTTAGCCAAATGTATTGCACTTTGACTGTCACAAAGTAACCTGATGTTATCCTGTAACCTACCAAACTCACCAAGCAAACCTTTCAACCAAACCGCCTCTTTGCAAGCATGAGCAGCAGCAATGTATTCTGCTTCAGTAGTAGACAAAGCAACAAT
>APFE031279927.1:5085-88868 GCA_000404065.3 Pinus taeda | reverse complement strand
TCATGGACCAATCGGGTGTTAAGCCACGGATCAAGTGTCGGTAATACCGAGGAGAGAATGAACCGTAAGATCACTACATATCGTGACCGTCGGATTGTAAGTTACAAATGTACATAGTAAAGAAACACACTTTACCTAACTCTATACTAGACCAAGTTATACTTAACTATTCCACAGTTCCTGACAAAAATTCCACAATTGCTAACATAGAAGCCTATGAGAGTGACTTTGAGTTATTGGTCACTCTCTTACCTATAGCATGAGAGTGAATTTCGTTAAGAGGCTTAAAACATCAGTGGGACCCAGGGAAAGGATGTCTAAGCGGCTGACATGTCTCCTAGGGGTGTAATTGTCGATGTGGATGGGTTTGTTTGATGAGTTCCATTGATTCCATTTCCTTAATGTCACCAAGGATATTGAATTCCTTATAGTAACATCTCTCATCACATGTTTTCCCGATTGGTTGGCTACTTGGGTGGACCTGGGAGGAGGGGGTGTTAGAGATACAACGTGCGAAGGAAGGTATGTGTAAGTCTGACAATGAGGAGATTACCTATCAAAAAGAAAATCTTGTGGAAGATATCAAGAGAAAAGACGTTCTAGTCCTTCTACAGGAAGAAGACCAAGGAAAATATGAGAGACTAGAATGAGAGAACAAGAAGTTAAAACATGAGTTTCTCAGATTAAGAAGGGAAAAAATCTCACAGACATGCAAAGATGATATTCTGTATTTGAAAGTTAAACTGGAGGAAGCTAAATGAAAAGAGTAATTTCTTCAAGATTTGATGCAAGAATGGGAAGAGAACTATCAGAGTCTTGAAGCAAAGGTTATCTCTCTGAGAACTGATCTTGAGATAACAATGACTAAGATGGTTTTAAATGAAAAATTTTCCAAAGGGACAAGGAGACTAAATAAAATCTTCAACATTCAAAGACCCTCAAGAATCAAAACCTATCTGGGTTACTCTAAGCGACAAGAATCTTGTATTGGGAAGATAAACTTCAAGTCCACGGGATTCAAAGAACCACAAAGCCATGGGAAGAAGCTTCATGAAATACATAATGAATACAAAGGAGAAGCAGGGAAAAGAGGAGATTGTCAATGGAGAATGAACTAATCAGCTAGGTGATCAAGGTATTTCCTACACAATTTCATAATGCTTTCAATAGTCATCCCTATTTTTTTATGGTCACTATTATAAATGGAATATCTTTGGACATAAAGGAATTGATTGTAGAAGGATCAAAGTTGAAGGAGATGAAAATCTCAGATATAATATACATAAGATTTTTAAATAGAAAAACTCCTCTCTCAGAGCTCAAAATGTCTTCTCTCCCTTGCTAAGTGAAGTAAAATGCTTGAAATGTAATGATTTTGGGCACAAACCTAGTGAGTGCAGATGTAGGTTAGAATACCTATCTAAGTCCCAAAATGTCAGACAAACAGCTATCCAAAAGGATAAAGGGATTTGGAAATGAAATCCTAAAAGGATCATGCAGTGTGGACTCACCTTATTAACTCATAATAAAGAAAACAAATGGTATGTGGATAGTGATTATTCCAAACATATGACTAGGGACAAAAGAAAATTTATGTCGCTTAAAGAAAAGGATAGAGGAAGCAATGCCACCTTTGGAAAAAATGCTCCAGCAATAATTAAAGGTAAACGTGTAATCAATCTTGATTAAAAAACAAAAGCATATAATATGTTGTATGTAGAAGGCCTCAAGCACAATCTAATCAATGTTAGCCAAATCTATGATAATGGCTACGATGTGACCTTTTGATCTAAATATTGTGAGATCCGCAACATAAAGAATGGAAAACTAGTGGGATAAGCAATCGATATGAACAATAGTGTACATGTGTTTGATGATTCCAAGGTTAATTGTTATTTAAGCAAAACAAGTGAAGCATGGTTGTGGAACAAGAGGCTTGGGCATATGAATTTTTGCAGTTTGATAAAAGAAAGCAAGATGGGAGTAGCGAGAGGATAACTAAGATTGTCAAAGCCCAATGACACATTCTACAAGTCATGATAGTTTGGGAAGCAGACTAGGACTCATTTCAAATCAAAAGAGTTCTCCTCATCTAAACCTCTTGAGCTCATTCACACAGACATTTGTGGCCTAACTAGAGAAAAAACCTCAAAAGGAGAGAAGTATTTCATGTTGCTCATTGATGATTTCACAAGGGCCAATTGGATTGTCCTCTTAAAAGAAAAATCAAAAGCATTCAAGCATTTTAAGAAGTTTAAAAATCAAGTATAAAATGAGAAAGACTTAAAGATAAAATGCTTAAGATCAAACAGAGGGGTAGAGTATACCTCAAGAGAATTTGAGGAATTCTGTGAAGAGAATGATCTCAGGAGGCACTACTCAGTGGCTAGAACTCCTCAGAAAAATGTAATAGAAAGGACGAATAGAGCAATCGAGGGAATGGCCAAAGAAATTTTGAATCAAGCAGCAATGTCACACAACTTATTAGGAGAAGTAGCCCATGCAACAATATATTTCTTAAACAAAACTCAAATCAGGCCTAATAGTGATAAAAATCCCTATGAGTTATGGAAGGGAAGACCTACATTAGTTAAACACCTCAAGGTGTTTGCAAAAAAGTGATTCGTTACAAGGAATGATAAGAATCTTGGAAAGTTTGATTCACGCGATGACAAAGGGATATTGTCGAGTACTCTATTCGAAGAAAAGGATATAATTGTCACAACAATTGGATAAAGAATATTGAGGATTGCATTGACGTGATAGAAGACGAAGTATTTTCACAACCTGAATCCTCTAAAAGTAATATGAACTCATATGATGAAAAAAGTTTAGATTTGAGGTTCGTCGATATGAATGAAATAGATTCAAACAATGAAGGTGAGGAAGAGGGCACAACTTCAACACCAAAGACACCTTCCAGGGATGTAGAAAAGGAACATCTTAAGAGCCAGATCCTTTGAGATTTTGTGAATTTGGCTCTGTTATCACAAATAGAACCCAAGAACCTATGTCAGGCAAGTGAAAACAAGTTCTCGGTGAAGGTTATGAATGAAGAACTTGACCAGATTGAAAAGAATGTATCCAAATGGGTTTTCAAGAACAAAACTGAATGAATAGGGTCAAGTAATCAAGAAAAAAGCTCGATTGGTCTGCAAAGGGTATGCCGAAATAGAAGGGATAGATTTTGAAGAAACGTTTGCACCAGTTACTTGGTTGGAAGTTATTAGGATCTTTCTTACTCTTGGCATCCATAAGAATATAAAATTATATGAGATGGATGTGAAGTATGCATTTCTCAATGGAGATTTAGAAGAAGAAGTTTACATTGAGCAGCCAAAAGGATTTCTTCTCACCTTCGATGAAGGCTTTGTATGAAAACTAAAGAAGGCCCTGTATGGATCAAAACAAGCCCCCATAGCTTGGTACGAAAGGTTAGATAAGTAGCTTCAGAAAAAAGGGTTTAAGAAAGGCACAAATTATAGTAGCCTTTATGTAAAGTTTGATGGTGACCATCTACTCATAATAGTAGTGTATGTGGATGACGTAATATGAGGCAATGATTTGGAAAACTTAGGGCATAAATTTGCAAAATGTATGCAATTTGAACTTGAAATGTCCATGATCGAAGAACTATCCTTCTTCCTGGGTCTACAAATTACTTAGTCTCCACCAGGATTGTCTATATCTAAATCCAAATATCTCAAGGAAACTTTGAAGAAATTTGGGTTGGAATATTTCAAACCAGTCAGCAGACCCATGAATAGTGTATGCAAGTTGTGCAAAGAAGATGGAAAACCACCGATAAATCAAATTGAATACAAGTAAATGATAGGAAACTTATTGTATCTGACATCCTCAAGGTGAGACATCATGCAAGCAGTGGCGATTATGGCCATATTTCAGGCCTTTCCATGAGAGAGTCATGTTGTTGTTGTCAAGAGGATTTTCAAATATCTTCAAGGTACAAAAGAATATGGACTGTGGTATGCTAAGAGCAAAAATTTAAAATTGAAAACCGATACAGATGCAAATTAGGCTGGAAGCCTTGATGATAGGAAGAGTACTTCTCGGGCAACCTTCTTCCCAGGAAAAGGCTTGGTGTCATGGGTCAGCAAGAAACATGCCTCAATTTCTTTTTTCGACTGTTTAAGATGAGTATATCGCTGCTTCTACCTGCTTCAAATAGATTATATGGATGAAGCAAAAATTGAAAGATATACACATAGAGCTAGCTGATCCCATTCCAATAATGTGTGACAAAACTAGTGCCATCAACATCTACAAAAATGCAGTCATGCACTGAAAGACTAAGCATATTCCTATCGAGTTACATTTCTTGAGGGAATAGGTTGCAACCAATAGGGTTAGACTTGAATATGTATCCACTAAAGAGAAACTAGCAGATATATTTACCAAGCCATTGGTAAGAGAACCATTTCAATGCCTTAGACAATAGATAGGAGTTATGGCTGCTCTGCCCAAATGACTTCATTTTGGTAGGTGGTGGTAGCTACTCATCATGAGGAACTCATGGTAGAGTAGGTTGCAATGGTTCAAGGGGAGTGCCCGAGAACTATTCTTTGCCATTGTTGTCAAAGGGGGAGAAGATTGGCATCAGAGTAGACCATGTCTACCCTAAGGGGGAGCTTATGGTGTTGTTGTCAATGCCAAAGGGGGAGATTGTTAGACATTTGATGGTGTATGGGTGGATATGAAATTATTTGTATTGATGTCAAATAAGGCTCAAAATTATGATTGGGTGTTTGGAAGAAATCCCATGGTTGTTGGAGCTCTTTGTAGAAAATCATCACATTAGCAGGCTTACTGAAGAAGTCATAAAATGATGATTACAGTGATGGACTAGATGGAATCCCATGGTAGTTACAAGCTTCATGTAGAGAATCATCACAGTAGAAGACTTACTAAAGAAGCCATAAAATGATCTTCATGGTGGTTGAGAGTTCAGTTGTCCAAGCACAAAGTAGAAGAGTAAGAGAGAAGAGATCTTTGCAACCATATCACAAGTAGAAAATGGATCCAAACCCTACATGAGACCATATACAATACAAAGTGCTCTAGAATATTTTTCCAACAATATGCAGAAGTTCAAAAATGGATTCCTGGATCAAAAGATATGGTCTGCTGAAATTCAGGGATTTGAAGCCTTAGGAAGGAAGTAATATCTAGCATATCAGATATCAGGATATCCAAAGTCAACACATCAGCATATCGGAGAATAGGATATCGAAGATCAGCATATTAGGCATATTGGATATTGAAACCCCAAAGTTCGGGGCATTGACACATCAAATACACGAACATCATAGAGTCCGCGTTGATGGCATATTGAAGGTCATATCGAAATATCAAAACATCAGAGGAACGAGACATCGGAGTACCGAAACTTCTTAACTTAGTACTCTAAGGAGTTATGATGTCCAACAATGTCGGTAATACTAAAAGTGTTGAAGAATGTCGAGGAATATTAACAAAGGGTTTTGTTGCAAAACCAAGTTTTGAATGGCCCTGTTCTCTCTCCTCTGCTAACACACATGGTAGCATGAGATTCGTTCTGATAAGCTATAGTGTCATCTGACGTCAACATGACATTAACATACTATAGGGCATATGGAAAGTTGATTCAACGATATTGGGTGCCCTAATGTGCCAAATATGGGTGACACATGTCATTGTTATAAAGACAGCACATGGAGTGACGACATCATATCAGAGGTTGGAATAACGGAGGATTAAGACCTCGAAGCTTCGGAAAAGTTACGATGGAGGGGGCTCCCAATATTCTATTGGCTCTTAGTCATGAAAATCGAAAGAACCAAGGGCGCAGCATAGTAGCAGAGGAAGATTGGCCCCCGACAGGAACAAAACTCCTTAGCACCTAAAAGTAATCTGAAGGTCACAACTCTCGGTCCCATGGAGGATAAATGCTCAAGGAGAGTAGCGTCAGAGGAGCTGAGAAAACTAGGACTAAGAAGTATCGGAACATTGCACCACTCAATTTATGATGTGGATTTTCTCCGATAAGGAAGTATAGAGACTTAAAAAATGTATTGGTCAGTAGCTGTGAAATTGAATGCAGGAACAAAGGGGTTGGTAGTTGAAAGGGTCTAAACCTGCAAAAGAATTTTTGACAAGATATTGCGCAAAACATTTGTGGAAGAGACGAATATGAGTTACTTCTAGTGCAGGAATATTTGTGATAGAGGAGAAAAGATCAATCACCTTTGTGACCTGTCAAGATCTGTGAAATGATAAATGAGAATGGGACTCTTAGAGTAGTGTATAAGTCACTTAGGAATTAATTTATTAGCATGGAGCTCTATGTTGTTAGATGATAAAGGACTGCAATGTCTATCTCTATTAATGCACTATGACAAGAAACTACCAGGAGACGCAACAGTGACAAGGGAAGTCATGCCTAAGTATAGTGGGAAGCTAAAGGATAGATTGCAAAAACTATATTGCATAGAGTGCCTCAGTGGAAAAAAAAACATCACCTATAATGGAGAAGATGATGGAGTTGAGAAAATGTGTGAGACTACTGTGCTGTAAGAGAAGTGCATCAAGACAGAGAGGTTGAAGCACCTAGGAGGACTCTGTGTAATACAACAGGAACAGAAGTGAGAGGGTTGTGTGGAGAATTACAAGGGTAGTGCTAAAGGGTAGTCAGTGGAAAGCCCTTCACAGAGAATGTAGAGCACATAGGAAGTGTTGCTGTGAGTAGCGAGATAATACCTACTGCAAATGAGAAGAGAAGGCAAAGTGCGAAGTCAAATATGTGAACAAGCATTGTTTGTATTTTACTTGTATTATTCTATGCCTATGTTTTCAGTTTGAAAATTGTATGAAATAGTAGAGCAGTGGAAATAGTGGGTTGGTACCTACATACTGAAGACATTGGTGCCTCTAAGAAAGTTGGTGCTTGCTAACCAAAGGGGTCAGTGCCTCCGATGAGTGGGTGCTCATAAATAAACATATATAATTAAGTGGGTGCTTAATTTACATCATAAACAAACAAACAAATTGGTTTTTTCCCCTCTCAGTTTCCACGTCAAAAGCATTGTGTCGAATGTGTGTTGCTTATGTGATTATTGTTTGAACATGTGTGCTTGAAATATTATTGGTTCACTTCTTTTGTGAATGGATCCTCTCCCAAGTAAAAGAATATAAGAAGGGATTGTAAGAAAATTAATAAGAAAATAAGAGTTTCTTAATTACTAATTCACCGCCCTCCCCTCCCCCAAAAATTCCTTATTTCCATAGTTATACAACGTGTAACAACGCATGTTGTTAGAAGAGAAAGTGTGATGGGTTCAAGAACTAGGTTTTTGAGTTGATTAACCCAGAAAGATGGAATTTTGGAGAGATAATCGTTAAGGCTTTTCAAAAGGATGATTGCAAGGTGTGAAGGATGTTGATTGATCTGATTTTTAGGCCATCTGAGTGAATGCGACAAAATTACCTGTAACACCAATGGCAAATGACTTAGGATTAGACTAAGTTATTCTATATGGAACAATTGCTTCAAAATTAATAAAAACTAAACAAAATATCAAGTAAGGAATACCTGAAGAGAGTGTAAGATTATTGAAGGATTTGTTTCTAGGCCATCCCATCCTCATACCTTGATTGAGCAGCTTATCCCATATATCTCTATGGCTAGAAACCTCCTAGATATTCACCTTGTGGCCCCCAAAAATTGTTCCCTCTCACGACAAGGGACTAGCTATCTTGACATTCTTCTGGCCTGCTGTAAGAGCCATTTGAAATTTCTCACCCTTCATAGAGGATAAACGCCCTTGCACGTTGAAATGCTCCTCACATACTGATGGTTTCAATCACCTAGACTCTTTTTGGCCAAGATTAGTCTCGTTTATTACCTTTCTCCAGGATATTGCATATATATAACACATAGTGACAATCATCCTGCAAAATAAATAACCCTCCATTGTCATGGTCCCATTCGTTTCAAGTCAAAATTCAACACCACCTCTAATGAGGAATTCCTATCAACAATAATTTTTTTGCTTTGTGGGATTTTATTGCCCATGACAAAGTTATTATTGTCAATATTTAACCTGCACCTCTTGCATGCTTCCCCCATGAATGAGCCACCCAACTCATGTCCTTTCGATCCCAGTCCAATATCGTTCCCCCTAATCATTTGTCTCAATGCTAGGAAATATATTAAGGTAAATTTATGACACCTGTTGAGTAGTGTATTGCCACGTCCCCCTGCCTAGAGCGCATAGGAAGTGTTGTTGTGAGTAGCGAGATAATACCTACTGCAAATGAAAAGAGAAGGCAAAGTGCAGATGTCAAATATGTGAACAACCATTGTTTGTATTTTACTTGTATTATTCTATGCCTATGTTTTCAGTTTGAAAATTGCATGAAATAGTAGAGCAATGGAAATAGTGGGTTGGTGCCTACATACTGAAGACGTTGGTGCCTCTAAGAAAGTTGGTGCTTGCTAACCAAAGGGGTCAGTGCCTCTTATGAGTGGGTTCTCTCAAATAAACATATGTAATTAAGTGGGTGCTTAATTTACATCATAAACAAACAACAAAATTGGGTTTTTCTCCCTCTCGGTTTCCACGTCAAAAGCAATGTGTCAAATGTGTGTTGCTTATGTGATTATTGTTTGAACATGTGTGCTTGAAATATTATTGGTTCACTTCTTTTGTGAATGGATCATCTCACAAGTAAAAGAATATAAGTAGGGTTGTAAGAAAATTAATAAAAAAATAAGAGTTTTTTAATTACTAATTCACCCCCCTCGCCCCCAACAATTCCTTATTTCCATAGTTATACAACGTGTAACAACGCAGGTTGTTAGAAGAGAAAGTGTGATGGGTTCAAGAACTAGGTTTTTGAGTTGATTAACCCAGAAAGATGGAACTTTTGGAGAGATAATGGTTAAGGCTTTTCAAAAGTATGATTACAATGGGTGAAGGATGTTGATTGATCCGGTTTTTAGGCCATTTGAGTGAATGCGACAAAATTACCTGTAACACCAGTGGAAAATGATTTAGGATTAGACTAATTTATTCTATATGGAACAATTGCTTCAAAATTAATAACAATTAACCAAATTATCAAGTAAGCAATACTTGAAGAGAGTGTAAGATTATTGAAGGATTTGTTTCTAGGCCATCCCATCCTCATACCTTGATCAAGCAGTTTATCCCATATATCTCTATGGATAGAAACCTCCTAGATATTCACCTTGTGACCCCCAAAAATTGTTTCCTCTCACGAAAAGGGACTAGCTATCTAGACATTCTTCTGGCCTGCTCCAAGAGCCTTTTGAAATTTGACAGCCTTCACAGAGGATAAACACCTTTGCACGTTGAAATGCTCCTCACACACTCATTGTTTCAAGCACCTAGACTCTTTTTGGCCAAGATCAGTCCCATTTATTACCTTTCACCAGGATATTGCATATACAGAACACATAGTGACAATCATCCTGCAAAATAAATAACCCTCCATTGTCATGGTCCTATTCGTTTCAAGTCAAAATTCAACACCGCCTCCAATGAGGAATTCCTATCAACATAATTTTTTTGCTTTGTGGGATTTTATTGCCCATGACAAAGTTATTATTCTCAATATTTAACCTGCACCTCCTTGCATGCTTCCCCCATGAATGAGTCACCCAACTCATGTCCTTTTGATCCCAGTCCAATATCTTTCCCCCTAATCATTTGTCTCAATGCTAGGAAATATATTAAGGTAAATTTATGACACCTTTTAAGTAGTGTGTTGCCACGCCCCCTGCCTATTGGCCAGGTGGGTGGTGAAAAATCCCTCCCACCATCCCCTTCCCCCCCCGTCTCTCCTTTCGTCACCTGGATCCAACAAACTAAATTATAACTTTATTTAAAATAATAATTATTATTATTAATGACAAGAATTAAAAAAAAAATGTTAAACATATATGGATTTTAAAAAAAAAGTGTAACAAGATTCTTAACCATGGAGATTCACCCTAACTTTATCATGAATTTTTTAAATGTGTAAACAAGTTTTGTTACAATGGAAAAAACTATAACTAATTTCATATGACACTTGTTCATATGACATAGATTTTTTAATGAATTTGATTAAAAGGGAAAAAAAAAACCATAATTATTTTGGAAATAAATCTCGGCCTTTAATTGTTGTATACTATTAAGAACATTCTAGAATATTCCATAGAGGTTAAACACATATCCTTCACCTAATAATTATTGGTAATTAAATTAAAATTCAAAAATCCCTATTGCAAAATAGGCATGCCTACCTGCATGACAAGTAATTACATTGATAAGCATTTCTATTTTTGAATAGAGCTTCAAGAAATTTGATTTAATTATCAACAAGTATTAGGTGGATGGTAGGAATGTAACCTCCATGGAATTTTCTAGGATATTCTTAGCGGTGGAGTTATCCCTTTTCTACTCCTTCAATTAAATTGATTAATTTAATGAAAGTTGTCTTATGAACCTTAATTATGGTATTTTTGGCATGTAATTTTAGTAAGCCACGCTATTGTAACAAAGCATATTTACAGGTTAAAGATCTTTAAATTATATATTACATTTTTATTATTAATAATATTAATAATTTAAAAAATAGTTATAATTTTGTTAATTTTTATGATTTTACTAAAACTTGGCAATGTGAGATGTATCATGAAGGATAAGTGTTTTGATGTCTATTTGAGTTTACTAGCCATTTCATTGATATGGCCACACTAGTTATTATGGATATCAAATACTTTGTCTTTCATGGTAAAGATTTGGTCACACACACAAACAATTTCACTTGCCAATTTTTAGAAACCTAGTAAAAATTGTTTTGCAAATTTGTGGAGATGCTAATTTAAAATAAAAAATAATATTAATATCTAGTAAGTTTCATGTATGTTTATAAAATTAAAAACCAATAACTTGGTGTCTCATCAAACTCTCGAATCCTCAAGCCTTGGAATTCCCTACTACAAACATCCACAAAATAAATAAAATTTTATAATGAAAATGAAATCCATAATGAATTCAATTGCAAATGCATTTAATTTTGCTAAGAAAAGGGAATAAATAAAAAAGAATTCAACTGAAAATACATGTAATCTTTCCAACAAAAATGAATAAATAAAATACCAATAAAATCATAAATTGAAGCTATATCATTGGCAAGATGTGTGTTTGGCATTTCTCTTCGAAAAATGTGAATTGAAGGAGAAAATAAAACCATGTATGAAAAACACACCAAAAAAGCATTAGCAGAACATGGACAACATGGACCAAAAGAGCATAAGAAAAATGAGTGAATTGAAATTTGAAAACGCATGAACTCTCAACTAAAAAAGTCAACCAAACCTTTTCAAAAAAATGCTTGAATTAGAATATGAAAACCCATGAACTATCATTTGAAAAGAGAGTAGCAATTTTGTTTATCAATACTTGGTGTATGGTTCCAGAGTAGGTAGAGGCAAGAAATCTCTATAACAATTAAAAGGAGTAACGAATCATAATATATACATTACTCATCATTTTTCAAGCATTTTCCTCCTTTTATATCCAGATTGGCATGCTTGTGTTCGATTGTTTGAGCCTGTGTGGTTTAATTGATGAAGTAGAGGCTGGAAATATCTATAAAAGTTAAAGGGAGTAAGGGAATCACACTATATACATTACTACTTATCATTTTTAAGGAATTTGCATCCTTGATTTATATCCAAATTGGTATGCTTGTGTTCGATTGTTTGAGCCTATGTGGTTTGATTTTGGATCTTTTGTGTTTAGGTCATCTTTGTGTTTGGGTCAAGTTCGACTATTTAGGTTGAGATTGTGTTTTGGTCAAGTTTGAGTCAGTCTTGTCAATGGAATAGAGGAGGAGGTTGGTGGGAATGGAAACAAAAGAAGGGTAGTTGAGTTGTTTAATAGTTTTTGGCTCTTGGAGATAAATTATATCTAGGTTCATGGAGATTAATTATCTCTTCAAAATGGTATGAATCAAATTTTATTTAATTTAAGTATTTATTGCTCATCTTTTCCCTAATGCAAGAAATAATTTCATTTCATTACCTTGTATTTCTTTGTGCGTAATAAATTATTTAACAATCTAAACGAGGAATGAATGAAGGGCTGATGTTGTAGAATAATGAATGAGCAAAAATATTGTTGGCATTGCTACTTTTCAAAGCTTACCTAGCTATATATATCCCACATCTCTCCTAAACATGGTGCTTTTGCCATATTTAAATGGATTTAAGGCTCTCCTTCCTCCTCAATAATTTCAATCCAATGTGTCCACCATTTCTATTAAATTAAATTTTCCATTCATTGCTTCAATATGCCCGTGTACACGTGTGTGGCTCTAGCTTAACCAATTTATGGCCATGCCAAGCATCACTAGCTTTTTGTATGATTTATCATAGCATTGTGTTTGTGCATGTTATGCAAGCTTTTTGAGAAAACTAATGGATGCTTCACCACAATCTTGTCGATGACATAAATCATAGCAAGTCATATATTTATATATAATAATTTTAGCTTACATTGACTAAATTACATAACTATAATACTTAGGTATGGAAATTCAATATTTGAAGGTAATTCATTACCATGTGAACCAAATATTTAGAGACTTTAATGTAAATATCCATTATATATATTGATAATAATATGAAATGTGACAATGTCTTTTTGGGAGTGGCCATATAAATAATAATAACAATAATCTAATTTGAAGGCCATTGTCAAGCCTAAACACCAAATTGATGTATGATATCACATTGTTTATGTGACAAAGGACATACCTTCACATAGCAATTTGTTTGCTAAATATATGAAGCTGTACATACTCCCCCTCTATATTTAAGCATGTGGTCTCATATGAGTAAGAAAATGTTAACAATTAAGCCTACTCAATCTATAAACCTCCTGTTTTGATAGAAAGCTTGCAATTATGTAAGTTAGCAATAGGACTACACAAATATTATAAAACAATTGTAAGGATCACAAGGTTTCATGTCAAATATGGAACTCCCTTGAGATGGTTTTAGAAACACCCCAAAGGCCACATAAATATTTTTGGCATGAGCATGGGAAAAAAAATATTTTGGAAGCGTCATCTTGTATGCCATTTTAATTTCAGATCATTTTCATTTTAATGTTAAGGGTAATGTGCATGTAATATAATGATGCATATATGTATTTTTGGACATTTTCGTTCAAAATGCAAAATACTTGATAAATACTACTAGCTATTATGTTCCATAATTATTGGCAGGACTTGAGAAACACCTATATGAAATTATATTATTTAAATAAATTATCTTTTTATTTTATGGACTAAGTAGAGCTTAGGATGGAGTCACCTCTAAAATTGAATGGAAGAACAATTTTTCCAATAATGGGATTCTATTAATAGAATTGTACGACACTAGAATCTGTTGAGCTTAGATGCACCTAACAACTTAAGTGGAAACATTGCTTTGTTATTTCAATTTATCTTTCATTTTTATTATATAGTCAACTTAAAAAAGGGAAAAATTCAATTGAATATTGTGTATGTACCATTTTATAAACTATATTTGTGAGAGTGCGATAATTCATGTTGGACAAAATGTCAATTTTCTTTTCATTTGACATGTGAAGAATAAGTATGTCATTCATTTTTATTATACTGGCTTTATTTAACATTTTGTATGGTAATAATTTACAAATTATGTTGGATAAAATTTCATTGTACATTAAGATGAAATAGTTTTGTTATCTATTTGAACTGGACAGATGAAGAATAAGTAGGTCTTTCATTTTTATTACATTACTAATTTAATGCATAACAAATAATTAATTTAATATAGTTTATGTATCATTTTACAAATTATATTAGTTCTAGAATAATATTTTTTACATTGGACAAAATGTTCCTATAAATTAGAATTTCATAATTCTTGTTATATATATATATATATATATTAGATATGAAGAATAATTATACATGGTAGATAAGTGTTTACATAAAATTGATTATGATACTTTTATGTTTGCTTTGTGTATGTTGAAACATTGTAAACACATTGTATCAAATGATTAATAGTAAAATTGCACCCAATAATATTTTTCTCTTAAAATGACTTATACCAATTCAATTAGAAAGCCATGTGCTTCTATGGATGAGGATTAAAATAAGACATTGATGCTATAAGGGGTGAGATGAACACTTTTTTCTTAAAAGAAGTTTCGATCCATTTATTCTTGAAAATATTTGATTGAATTAGTATTTTCCTATGGAATAATGTAGTGAATGATTCATTTTCATTTGTTTAAAATATTGTATTTTATAATGGCTAAAATCTATATTATATAAAATTATACTACATAAAATATTTATTATTTAATGTGTTTATTTTTAAATATTTTTATGGTAATTGGCATTAACAATTAAAAAATCTCCTTTGACATTATAATCTCTACTAACAAGGTCAAGCATGTGAAGGTGGAAGCTTTTATGCCCAAAAACTTTACATTGTTGATATGGGGTTTTTAACATATCAACAAGATGATTTAATTATATTAATTTAATATGTTCACTAATTAATGATGCTAATAGACATTTTTCTTAAACATATTAATTTATTAACATTAATGAAAATAAATGATAATAAATTTTCTCCCTAGTCATATTATTATTGTTGTAGTAGTAATATCATGAAAAATAATTACTCATTATGTTTTTTAATTTTAAAATGTCATGTTATCAAAATATTTATAATTGGTTGTAAATGTTCAAATCAACGTATTAATGTTTAAATCAAAAATGTGAACTTTTATTTTTTTTGGTTAAAAATAAGAAAAAAAGAAAGTGGAATTAGATTTATACATTTTAAGAATTATATAAATATAGAAACATATCTTAATCAAGTCTAAAAATACATATTATACAATTCTAAATAAGGAAACAAATATCATACAATTTCAAGTCAACAAAAAAACGAACACTCAAATATGCAAATGCAACATTACATAAACAAACACACAATAGTAAAGAATATATTTTATATACAAATTCAAATTTAAGTTGTGAAATTAATTACAATCACAATTCAATACAACAAACACATGCCACATACACCCGATCGGGCTGGATGACATGGCACGGAGTAACGTGACGTCCTGGCGGCGCACGCTCGAAGGAGTAATGAAGATCAAACGAGGAAGGAATAATGTAGGCAGGTGGAGCGGTTGGCAGGGAGAACAGGCCGATCAGGGGTTCAGTAATGCAGGTGATCCGAGCAGCGAATGGGACGGTAGGACGGCGAGCAGGCAGCACCATTATGTGATGGCCGTGAGAGCAAATACAGCCATTACCTCGGTAATGATTCAACCAGGCCGCGAGTTGTTAAAACCGGGAGTAAGAGAGGGATAATTGTCTGCGAGGACTGCCAAACTTTTGTCTGCTGCGACCTGGTGCACTGGGGGCTTGGTTAATTCGAGGTGAGGACGACTTAATAGCGGTAGACTGCTACCTGGGGTGCTGGTGGGTTGGGTTAGCTACCGTGAGGAAGACGCGAGGCGGAAGTTGCAGCGGAAGCAGGACAATGGAAGGAGAAGGCAGCGGAAGCAGGAGGAGGTGGCTGCGAAGCGGGGGGCAGGAGGTCCATCACAAAATTCCAGCGGAATTGAAGGGCAAGCGGAAGGTAGATGCAGAGGGGAAACCGCGCGTACAGTTTGTGGAGATTTCTGAAGAGGAAAATGAGGAGCAGCAGGACATCCAGGGGGAGGAGGTCTGGAGGAATCGCTGGAAGCGCCTGCCGGGAGAGGATAGCGAGGATACTGAGACTGCGAGGTACCATGCCGGTGGCAGGAATAGAGGAGGCCTGCGAGGCAGAGGGAGAAGGGGTCGCGGCTGAAGGGGCCGAGGAGGCCGTCAGCGAAGGGATGTGGCGGAGGGCAGAAGCCGGAGGGGACGTCAGTGCAGCCCTCTCCAGGAGCAGGAGGATGAACCAGCGGTGGGCGACGACTCCAGGCGGACCAGACAGACCATCAGCGACAGGATTCGAACTACGGAGAAGGAATACAGAGAAAATTCAAATCCAAAAGTCAGGAAAATAATGGAGCATTGGGAAGAGGACGTTATTCAGGCGCAGTCAGAAGAGGAAATGGAAGATTGGGCTGCCATTATGCCAGACCCTGGCCATACCAGGGGCAGAATGACTCTCTATAAACAATCCCTCCATCTTTATTGGGTTATGAAGCGTCTTATGGAAAAAGCCTTAGAGCAGGTTGCCATGGAGATGGCAGAAATGGTCCAAAGCCTCCCCAATGTCAAAAAGGAGCTGAAGGACATAGTTATCACCATGCTCTTGCAGGAAAAAAGATTGGAGGATCTACAGAACCAGCTCGTGGCCAGTGGAGTTTTGGTAAAGCAGGAGAAAGGCCAGCAGGCTGAACCAGACAAGTAGAGCTCGACGGCATGTTCCTGGTTTTTCTGGAAACTCTTGGTTTTGCTTTCGTTTGGCATGTGATATATAATTGTTTTTATATGTAGGAAGAACTTAGTAGTTTATAGTATGGCTATAGCTATAGAAACCGATATGGAAAACTGGTTTGAAACAGTGGTTAACACTCAATTTTGTTTTGGATGGTCAAGAGTCCCGGTTTCCCTTCGGGGCGAGATGAGACCATGATGTAACTGTTGTATATTTTTGTTAATAGTAATGGACATACTCAATTTACAAAAAAAAACAAACACATGCCACATACAATACACATATTCATAAATAAACATTCACACAATCACTCACACATATATATGCAATTTCAAATAAAGAAATGTAGAGAGTACAAGTTCAAATCAGCACAGCCCACACATACAAACATTGACAAAACAAATTCTCACATGTATATGCAATTTCAAACAACACACAAAATACAAATTTAAATAATAATTACAAAAAAAAAAAAAATACAATTTTAAATAATAATTACAAAAAAAAAATACAATTTTAAAATTTTTAAATATTAGACACAAAAATACAAATTCAAATAGAAAAACGCATATTATACAAATCCAAATAAGGAAACACGCATCATATAATTTCAATTCAGTACAAAAAACACACTCAAATATGAAAATGCAACATTAAATAAGAAAATACACAATATGCAAAGGAAAACATACATTTTATATACAAATTCAAATTTACCCCGTGAAATTAATTACAATCACAATTCAATAAAAAAACACACAAGTACAATTTCACGCCGCATACAATACAAATATTCATAAATAAACATTCACACTATTAGATATGCAATTTCAAATAAAGAAACATATAGAGTACAAGTTCAAATAAACAAACACACAATATACAAATTCAACTAAACACACAACATACAATTTCAAATAACTAATTACACATCATACAATTTCAAGTCAATAAAAGAAAACACTGAAGTATGCTTATGCAACTTTAAGAAAAAATAAATAGGCAATATAAAAATTAAAATGTACATTATCTATACACTCTCAATTTCATAATTCAATACATCAAACACATGATTGAAATTTCAAATTTGATATAAATATTCATAAATAAGCATTCACACACACACGTCATTTCAATTAAATAAAGATACAAACACACAATTTACAATTTCATGTTGAAATACAAAAGAAAAAAATCCTTGTAAAAACCACTCACATATAGGTGCAATTTCAAACAAGCAAACACAAAATCCAACTAAACTCCACACACAATTTCAAATGAATAAACAAACATGGTACAATTTCAATTCAAAATATCAACATAGATACATAAAACACGTTCAAAATATAAAAAACTAAATTATATACATATATGTATACTCACATTTAATTATGTAAATATATAAAGTATAAAATAAAACAATATAAAAAGCTTTAAAAAACAATGAAAAGAAAAAAAAAAAAAAAAAAAAAAAAAAATATGAATGGTTTGTTAATTTACGTAGATATTCAGTGTTTTAGAGTGCATTGTGGAAGATTGTATAATTTGTATTTCTATAAAATATTTTAATTTTTTTAAATGTAATTATGCTTTGTCTTAAAGGCAATTGGCATAAGTGTTATAATATGAATGGATGAGGATTGAAGTGTAAGATGGGATGCTTCCAATATCAATGTTGCAAAGTAAATTTATCTAAAAAATGTGTTGTGACGAGTATGAGTTTAAAGAAAAGTAATCAACACAAACAAAAATAACTATACCACTAAGAGAAGGATGGGGCCCCACCCTCCTTGAGCACTTGGAAGGAGTTAAACTCCTTCCATAAAAAATAGCTTTATGAATAAATGGGTGCATAATTCTCTTACAATATTTGAAAAAATAAAAAAAATAATATATTCCTACATCAATATTTATTTTGGGCAAAACCTTTTCTCCAAAACTGAAAGGTGAAGTCCTTCCTCTAAATAAATCTTCATTCAATACAACATAAATATTTGAGAAAAACTTACATTATCAATGAAAATATAATGAAAATTATCAATTTCTTTTTTACATAAAAATAATGATCCTTTCAATCACATATTTAAATAATGAAAACAAATACAAATTTATATTCTTTCACAATTTCTCTAAAAATATAAGTAAAATAGTATTTATGGGTCTAGAAACAAGTCTACAATATAATATAATAAATATACGAAAAAAAATGCACATAAAAATATTATATTAAATAAATGTATTAGTAATGAAATATGAGTTTTATTTTTTATTTCTTAATCCAAAAAATAATAAAAATATATATTATATTATGAATTATGATTATATATTGTAGTTAATGATATAACTCAATTTGAGTTTTAAAACATATGGTAGGTTTCTCCCGTATATGAAAATATAAAACAACAAATGTAGAGGGCCATTCCATTTTATCTGCCTTTAACTATCTCCCGGAAACACGAGTACGAATGGTAGAGGGCCATTTCAAATATACGCAGGCTAGCCAATACCGGAGGGAGATAAAGGAGTAGGAATGGTAGAGGGCCATTTCAAACACAAGTGGACTACTGAAGCCCGGATCGAGACTTGATGGGGCGTTGAATCACCAAAGAACGATTGAAGTATAACATAGAATCCCCAATTGACACGAAAGAACTGAGCTGGATTGGATTATTATTAATTTAAAAGTTGAATAAACCGATGATAAGAAAGAAAAGAAAGAGTAACTACTCTTACAGAGTTGTATTAATAATTTGAAAATGTATATTATTAATTGGATAATTTAATAAACCCAGAAGGAAGAAGGAAGGGTAACGAAGACGAAGTTGGTTCAGTTAACTAAGTTGAGGTTGAGCCAATAAATTCTTTGGTCGGTTTAATTGAAAAGTTAAAATTGTTTCAGGGTTTTATTTAGTTACAGATAAAAATGACAAGGGTTAAAGGCCATGGATTAAAGTAGCACATAACACACAAAATCTCTGCCATTAACTATCTGCTGAAAAATTAGCACGAATGATAGAAGGCATAGCTAATACCAGAACGATATAAATACCGGCGCGAGGGACTAGCCAATACTAGAATGATATAAGAACCATGTTTAAAGTAATGAAAGGGAGAGATACAGATACAGATGCAGGGCCATCTCTACATACCTAGAATTGGGATTCGATTTCATTTCTTAAGCTAGGTAATTGGGATCAGCGAGGTAGGCTTTGAACAACAGCAACGTCAACCACCTCTCTTCTTTCATTCATTTCGCTGAGCAAAAATACAAGGTTATCAAATGGAATTATTTCTCACAGTCGAACAGAGATGAATAGAAACAGTGAAAATAAATAAAATCTGATCCCTACCATTTCTGAGAGATAATCCATCTCTGAGCCCAAAAACTGTTAAGCAACTCAACTTCCCTGCCCTTTTCTAGCCAGCTTCCTCCTGTATCCCACACAACCATGACGGACTCAAACACAAACTCCACACAAACAAACCCAAACTCAAATCACACCGACAACTAAACACAGGAGCATAACCTGACCGGATATGGACAAAGGAGGAGGAAGATGCTAGAAAGATGATAAGACTTAACATGTATATATAGGGTTTCCCCAGCTCCCTTCAACGGCTACAAGAGTTTTACAGCCTCTACTTTGGAATGGTTACATAAATTCCTTGTTCTCTCTTCAATTGAATCGGCGCCTTTGAAAATAGGTTGGTTTGATGCTTTTTTTGGTCCGGGTTCAGCGGATGCTTTGGTTTGTTTGGTTTTTTTTTTTTTTTGGTTCTTCCTAACGCACATCTTGCCAATAGAGTTCCAATTCATGCTTTTACCGTGCTTTTTTGGTCAAGCGGATGCTTTTGTTTGTTTCGTTATTTTTTTGTAGTTCTTTCTAACACACATCTTGCCCATAGAGTTCCAATTCATGCTTCTACCGTTTTTTTTATTACATTTGGTTGGTAATATTATTATGGATTTCTCGTTAATTCTTGGAATTCTTGTTAATTTTTGGTGGGCATTTTTACATTTTATTTATTTTTTATAAGATGTTTGAAACAGGGTGTTGAAAGGCTTAATTACTCTAGAGTTTGCCCACATTTCATATTTTGTTATTTATTCTTAATTTTATTTCATAGTTATATAAATTTTATGATATTACTATTCATTTTTTTCTTTTAAATTGTAAAGCAATAGGTATGTAGCAGAAATTTCCAAAACTATTTTTTATTTAAAATTCTAGTTGAAGTATTTATTTTAAAATTAAAATGAACAACTATGTTACTATATTATTTAGCTTAAGAAAACATTTTTCAATAATTATTGATTTACCTTATGATTTATAGAAAGCTATGGTAAGAAATATCTTTGGATACAATGCTATTAGGTTGACACTTTGCAAGATTGAGGCATGATAGATGTTATATGCCTCAATGAAAAATATAAATGTATAATTTACTTTACTAGACCCTTTAGAAAAATTTTCATTTACCAAAACACTTAAGCAATTACTCACCACCCAAAGATAATTTCTTTGTTGGGAACAGAAAGGGAGGAGACTTTCAAAGGAAAAGATTGAGGTTAAAAAAAGAGAGACATAGAACATAGAGTTCCTACGCTCATTGGTCACTGGAATTCCATTTGAAGCCTAAGTGCAGCCAGTGGAATTTCATTTGAAGCCAAAGTGCTCAAGCTAATGCCTACACTGTAGCTAGCTTGGACTAGGTGGTCTTGAGCAAACATGTGAAGGTTCTTGATTTGAAAAATGTTCTGGGAGCGAAAAGGATTGGGAGAGAAATAGAAGTGATTGCAATTCTCATTGGTTGGAACAAGAGATATTAATGTCTTTAATAAGTAATGTATAGAAATAATAAATGATTTTTTCGTAATTTTCGTGGTTACCATTATCTTGTTTGAATGAGTTCTATGAGAATTTAGAAGAGTTTGAGGTCCGTGCAAAGTATTATGTAACTAAAGAAACCTTGTGGCTGTAAAACCTTCATGATAAGAAAACATGTTCGTTCTATAGATAAAGCTTGACAGTAATTTATGAAGGAGGATATTAATTCCAGGAAAAATTGGTTAACAATAGCCTAGAACTGTCATGCCTTCCCTACACAAAAGAGTAAATGAAGATACACGAAAACCCCCAAGTAAATGAACATACATGAAAACCCGCAAGCTTGATAGTAATTTATGAGGTAGGAGGTTAATTCCACGAAAAATTGGTTAACAATAGCCTAGAAGAGTCATGGCTTCCATCTGCAAAAAGTAAATGAACATACATGAAAACCAGTGTGCAAACTTCGCCAACTAAATTGCTTTTTGTTGAAATAAATTAATCATAACAGAGCTTGGCGTATATGATAAGTGTGACAGATATTTCAATAACCCAAAGTCATGGAAAAAAAAAATCCTTTGTAAAATTATTATTGCCGAGTTACTCAGAATTGTAGCGTGAGTTTATTTAGTAAAAAAGAATAAACAAATAAATAAATAAAAATAAGGCAATGAGGATTACAAATTTCACTCAAAAACATGCATCTAAACCCTAGTTATTAACAAGAAATGAAGAAAATGTAAAAAAGGAAAAATGGCTTTACTAACAAATCATTTTCTTCCTGTAATTACTAGTTTATTATTAGTCGCACAAATTTAACTTATAGTTGGAAAATATTGATAATTACCAAAACCTAAAAGATTAATAAAATACAAAAATTTATTTGCTACTATTTATTTACTGCTTGTTATTTTATGGTAAATAGGGAAAGAGTCCTATAATACTTGTTATTTTATGGTAAATAGGGAAAAAGACATAAAGAGGAAAGCAAGTTGAACTTAATTACATGTATTTGATTAGAAAACTAAGCTCATAATAACTATTAAACTAGCTAATTGAAGAGACACGAAACAAGAAAATGAAAATTCTATTATTTAACTATTATACCCAACATTTATTTAAACACTCTGATTGAAAATATATATATAGATATATTACTGTAAAAGGACTCTATGATATTGTCGTCAACCGAAATTTTGCATAGCCACTATACTAAAATTATTATTAAGCTTGGACTCGGTTTTTCAAAAGAAACTTCCATACAGAACTTGTATTGCACCCCAAAAAATTTCGGAAACAAAATAAAAAACAAGAAAAAAGACGAAAAAGGGTATAGAAACGAACAAAACAAAAAATAAGAAAAAGGACGACAAAGGATATAGAAACGGATACCATTAAAATTTATCCCATCGTAACCCTAGGATTTATGTAAACACAACTCAAAATCCTTGGCTCCATAACTTTATGGCCATTGGTTGTAAACATGCGAAGGAAAATACTACTTTACATTTCAGTACCAAGAACAATACCAAGAACAATCAAGTGCCAAAACCTGGGTTCAGCTTGGGGCTGCAAACTCCACAAATTTGAAAACATTCTCCTACGGAATCAATCATTATAAGGAGAAAAATGACGCATTCCATAATTAGGAGGTGGCATCAAACCTGCATTAGTAAATACAGGAAGGGTTAAGCAAATTATACAAATGTTGGAAAATAAATGTGATTAAAAAGGAATTTTCCATATAATTCCATTAGTTAGTGAGAAGAATTACTAACACATTCTATGAATGGTTCAAAGAAGTAATCAAGTACAATATGTAAGCTTACCGGTACCAAACATTGGAGTGGATACCTTGATTGGTTCGCCTTCCAAAACTCTGAACTCCAAGGAAGGGAAAGCCCTTGTGTAAGTGCAGTTCGAAGAGGGTTGGTGTAATAGTGCTAACAAAGAGAAAATCGAGCCCAACAGTTCGAAAAGGGTTGGTGTAATAGCGCTAATAAAGAGACAATCGAGCCAACAAATAAAATATCAGTTCAACTTCCCACAATTATTTTTGTAAGAAGAATCCTACCAAGAATAGCATGGAAACAAATAGTTGCAAAGCAAGCTCCCTTGAATGCATAATTTTCAAATGGCCTGAGTAGTGCCGAAGTGAGAGAGAGATGTAGTTACCATTGTAACTCCTCTTCCCCACTTAATCATCTGATTCCAAGCCCTTGGTTGTTGATTGTCAGATTAGCTAGTTTGTAGTAATGCTCACAATTAATTAAGAATATACTCCACATTGTGAATCATAAAAATGAAATCTCACTTGCAGAATGGAAATGAAAACAACTAATGCAAAATGGAAAATAAAAAAAACTAAATTACTTTTTCAGAAATGAAACTAATATCATAATGTCAGAGATAAGGAATGAAAGAAAGACAATAGAAATCACATATTACTCGGACAGCTCCCCGACAACGGCGCCAAAAAGTGATGAGCGCCAGTATTGCAGCAAGAATGTTGCAACTCCTGGGGCTAACAACTTGGAGTTGACAGTGATGTATACACAAGTAAATGTGATGGGTCTTCTCTTTGTCACTGCTAAGTTGGAAATATACCACTAAGGCTTTCCAAACCAAACTTCTATTGATTCAGAAGAGGCTTGATTACAAATGAGGGAAAGAGAAATCTACACTAAGAAAAATCTTGCCTACTGGAGTAAGGGAAAAAACTGAAATCAAATGCTAAAACACACCATTCTTCTAATGAACTGCTAAGAGGTTTTGCTTCAAAAGAATGCTAAGTTAACATGTATACAATCCTACTGTACTAGGCATGCAAATTAAAACATCAAACATTCTATTGTTGTGTATGTAAATGAACAAAATAAATCTGCTTTTCTTTTTATTTTTTTTATATGAAAGTGTGAAAGCTAACTTCTTTTGGTGATGTGGTAGGGGGCTTAGGGATGATGGTGAATGGTCAAAAGGCTTGGGATAAGAGTAGGGGTCCTCTTCTATCTTCCTAGGGGCTTTTTCCATAATTCGGCCTCAAAACAGGCCACTACAGGTCAGCTTACAAGATGTCCTAATTCGTTTTACATGATGTCCTAAATTCCTACAAGATCCCCTATACTCCTACAGGATACAACTGAGAGCAAAAGGAAGGATTTTGAAGGTGATGGAAGGCTTAGGGAAGATGAATGGTGGATGAAATGACGCAAGGGAGTGTGTAGGACTCCTACATAGCTCAAAACCAGAGTTGGGAGAGGCTGGATTTTCTCAACAAGCTTGGAGAAGTACTTTTGTGAAATGATGAAATTGTTGAGGGTTTTAGTGGAAGAAAGTGATGACCATGGATGGATGAAGTTGGAATGAGGTTGTTGAGCATGAAATCTCTTGGTACTTCTGAAACTCCTACACTGAATCAACCATTGACATTTATCCAAAAATCATGTAAACAAGAAGGATTTCTATTAACTAAGGAAAACAAAATTTAATGAACTAGTTGCCTATTTCACGTATGGGAAAAACTTGCAGAATAATATGAAACATTGATGAGTTATAATGTAAGACTGAAGATAGAAGAAATGATAACTAAATCCTATTCTTGCAAACTGATCAAATGTTGGCCTAAGTAATAGAAAACCCTAAATTCCATGAGAAATGAGAGTTTTGTCTTTTTGGGGTTGCATAGGAGATCTTTCCTCAAACCATGATCCCTGAAGGGAGGAGTGAGGCAAAATCCACCCGCTGACATCTTTTTGATGTTCTTTTATCTCTTCTAAGCTACTGCTGAAGTAAAGCACAAATGGAAACAAACTTAATCAAATCCACAACTACTTGCAATGAAATAATACTGAAGACAATTCAACCATTAATCTATGAAATCAATATAAACATACAAATACAAGAAGAGGAGTCTATATTGCTTGGGTTTGGCCCTAACCCAAGAGCTTTAGCCCTGTGAGTCAACTCAGTGTTGAATCAAGGAAATTCTCATTCTCAATATCAAAATAAAAAATTACATCACAATGTCTTCCACAAGTCGTGAACTCAAAAAGGACTAGTGTTTTTACAACAAAAATTTGAATCCTAATGAGGCTTTAGGCCTCCTTATTTATACAATTGAATTCTCCAACGAATTCCTTAAATCTAGGGAGGCTCAAATCCCAAACTCGAGATAAACTAGCTCTTTAACTGCCACTTGCCCGACTGCATTTTGATCTCCATGACTTGGTTGCTTGCAACTCTGAGCGAGTGTGATTGATGGAGGAATATTCGAATGAGTGAGGAGTAAATGAGGAGTATCTACCTCCTACAACATCTCCTCCTTGTCTCATTCAATTTTCAACCCTTAATTAGCTAACATTTCCATGATTTTCTCTCAAAAACCTGCAATCAATGCACATTAGTCCACTAGGCATAATATCGCACTTTGACTCATCTCATAAAGCAAAATACAATCAAAATATGTAAGAAGTTATAAGAAGAGTTGTTTTGAATAAGATAGGAGGTGTATTAAGGTCCATATAGTTACCCAATGAGAATGGCATTTTTATTATTCTCGCCAAAAATGAAATTACAATAAGAAAAAATTCCTCCAAAATATTGCTACAAAATTGATCATTTGCTACTAAACCGACCTTTTTTACTACCAAGGAGTTGTCTCTAAAATGCCACCAAAAACCTTCATTGGCTGCTATAAAATCAAGCTCCAAAAACCACTTACATACAAAAATACACAGACCAAATATAAGTCTTAAACACTCTTGGCACATCAAAACATTATATCCACAACAATATCACTTAATTTCAAATATTTTGTGTTTATATTATGTTGGCGCTTCGCATCCCCAGGGTTGAGCTCACAGAAATTGTGCCCCTTTCTTATAAAAAAATGGCATATATTTAAATTGTTGTTGTATCCATGTAATGTATATGGTGTATGGTTTAATCCCATCGGTGTATTATAATAATAATGTTATATCCGAACGTTACATCAAACAATATCGCATAATAATAATATTCCATGCATGTGCATATTATTACATTTCCATCTAATTACAAACAAAATGTTATACATATTCATTTGAACCAATCCCAATAATAAACAATGTAACACAATTTTTTGGTTTGTGTGCACATTTTTTGTAATGACTACAAAATGTTATACATATTTAATTGAACCCTTTGCAATAATAAACAATGTAACACATCTGTTTGTTTCGTGTGCATATTTCTTCTAATGGCTACTCATATGGTTGTCCACACATATATATTAACACCAACCTAGTTCATATATTTTGTCAAGAATTCAATATTAATATATAACGAACCATTCTATAGCACAAATATAAAACCAATAGGTTTCACCACCCACATCATCATCCAATCATGCGGCTATGTAGTAATGTATGTGGCAGAGTTGTCAGCCTTCGCTAGTGAATATTTATCAGAGTTTAGTTTGGAAAAGATGCCAAGGTTGGCAGGCTCCACCCACCCCTTTTTCATCATACATGACATTCAAAACATATACATATTCTTTATTGTCTAGATATCACACCTTCCATTCATGGCTCAATGGATAATGCGTTGAATTGTTGTTCCATAAGTTGTGGGTTTAAGCCCCATTAATGCCAACTATTTGACCAAATTAAGGCTTTCGGTGTTCTAAGGTGCCATGGAAAGCCCCCCATTGGAGCACCTAATCTTCCAACTAGGTTTCCATGCATTGTCAGTTGAACTTTCCTCATCAATTGTTGATGTGTCATCTCCACACTATGTCAAGTGTCAATTCTAGAATGTGCCACATCACACTTTGACTTTAACTTTTTGCCCATTGCTCAAAATCCTATATTTCACATGTAAACTCCATTCAACACAATTCAAGTTGTATTGATATTACCTTATCAAGCTCTTCAATGAGGCAATATTTCCATTGGCTTTTTAGAACTTTGAATTTTATGCCTTTTAATTAGGATCCTCTTGGATCACCTATCAAATCTTAATCTAACCTACCTGACCTATCCTACTCTAGTATGTACCTCTCTAGCCTAGCCTATGTTATCTTAACCTACTCTATCCTGTCTTATCATACCCTACTCTAGTCTAGCTTGCTCTAGCCTACTCTTCCTTACCATATTCTAGCTTATTCTAGCTTAGTCTACCCTAGTTTAACCTACTCTATACTAGCCTACCATAGCATACTCTAGCCTTCCAAGGCCTAACTTTTCGTATTCTAACCTATTGTAGCCTAGTGTCCTTTATCCTTCTCTAACCTACTCTAAGTTATCCTATTCCAACTTACCCTAGCTTATCCTAGATTAGGCTACCCTATCTTACTCTAATCCTATGCTATCCAAGCCTAGACAAGCCTAATACAGTTTATCGTAGCCTACCCCACTCTAAGCTACTCTAGCCTAGCATATCCTACTCTAAGACTAGTGTAGTCTATTCTACTCTAGACTAACTTACCTAGTCCAACCTAACTTAGCCTTGCCTTCCTTACTCTTTCTAACCATACTATATATCCTAGCCTATTCTAGCCTAGCCTAACTTACTTTAACCTAATGTAGCCAAGCTTACCTTAGCCTACTCTAGCCCAACCTACCCTAGCTTAGAATAATCTAGCCTAGCCTACTCTAGCTAGCTCAGCCTAGCATAACCTACTATATCCTAGCCTACTCTAGCCTAACCTAGCCTAGCTTACTCTAGCCTAGCCAAATACATCCTAGCCTACCCTACTCTAGCCTAAACGACTCTATCCTAACCTACTTTAGCTTATCATAGCTTAGCCTACACTCTAATCTATCATGACATAACCTACTCTAACCTAGCTTATTTTGGACTACTCTAGCCTAGACTAGCCTAGCTTACTCTACCCTAAGCATGGCCTACTCCATCCTACCCTAGCACAACCTAACATAACCTACTCTACTTTAGCCTAGCCTAGCCAACTCTATCCTAGTCTAGCCTAGCATAACCTAGCCTAACATAGCTTAGCCTAGCCTCACCTAGCATAACCTACTCTAGCATAGCCTAATCTACCCTACCCAAGCCTACCCTAACCTACCTAGCCTAGCCTACTCTGGCCTAGCTTACTCTAGCCTAACCTAGCTGAGCCTAACCTGGCCTAACCTATTCTAGCCTAGTCTACTCTAGCCTAGCCTACTCTTGCCTGGTCTAATCTAGCATAGCCTATCATTTCCTATTCTACCCTAATCTAGCCTAGCATAGCTTAGCCTGCTCTAGCCTGCTCTAGTCTAGCCAAGCCTAGCCTAGCCTAGCCCACCCTAACCTAGCCCAACATACTCTACCCTAGTCTATCTTACGAGAGCCTAACCTAGCCTAGCCTACACTACCCTAGCCTAGCTTACCATAGCCTAGCCTAGCATACACTACCCTAGCTAGCTTACCATAACCTAGCCTAGCCTGGCCTCACCTAGCATAAACTACTCTAGCATATCCTAATCTAGCGTACCCAAGCCTACCCTAACCTATCTAGCCTACCCTAATTTAGCCTTGCATACTCTAGCCTGGACTAGCCTATCCTACTCTAGCCTAGCTTACTCTAGCCTAACCTAGTTGAGCCATCTGGCCTAACCTATTCTAGCCTAGCCTACTCTTGCCTAGTCTAATCTAGCATAGGCTTTTGTTGCCTATTCTACCCTAATCTACTATACAATAGCCTAGCTTGCTCTAGTCTAGCCAATCCTAGCCTAGCATAGCCTAGCCTAACCTAGCCCAACCTACTCTACCCTAGTCTAGCTTACAAGAGCCTAGCCTAACCTAGCCTAGCTTACCATATCCTAGCCTACCTTAGCCTATCGTGATTTGGCATAGCTAGCCTATTTTAGCGTAATCTAGCATAGCCTAGCCTACTCTAACCCAACATACCCCACTTTATCCCAACCTGGCCTAACTTACTCTAGCATAGCCTACTCTCACCTAGATTATACTAGCCTACTTTAGCCTACACTATTCTAGCCTACCCTAGACTACCCTAACCTAACCTAGCCTAGCCTAGCTTATACTAGCCTGCCCTAGTCTACCCTACTTTGGGATACCCTAGCCTACGCTAACCTAGTCTACTTAAGCCTAGCCTTCCCTACTCTAGCCTACCAACCTAGCTTAGCCTAGCCTACTCTAGTCTACCCTACTCTAGGCTACCCTAGCCTACCCTAACCTAGTCTACTTAAACCTAGCCTAGCCTACTCTAGGCTACCCTCACATAGACTTCCTTAGCCTACTCTAGCGTGGCCTAGCCTATGCTACCCTACCATAGGTTAGCCAACTCTAGCCTACCCTACCCTACCATAGGTTAGCCAACTCTAGCCTACCCTAGCCTACCCTAGCTTAGTCTTCCTTATCTTAGCTTAGCCTAGTTTAGCCTAACCTCACCTATCATAGCCTACCTAACATAGTCTAGCCAAGCCTACTCTACCATAGCCTAACTTATGCTACCCTAGCATAACCTACCCTAATGTAGTCTATCCTAGCCTAGCCAAACCTACTCTAGCATAGCCTATCTTATCCTACTCTAGCATAACCTACCCTAGCATATTGTAGCCTAACCTAACGTAACCTACTCTACCCTAGCCTAGCGAACTTTAGCCTAGCCTAGACTCGCCTACTTTAGCTTAGCCTAGCCTATCCCAGCCTAGATTATACTAGCCTACTCTAGGCTACTCTAGCCTACCCTAACCTAGTCTACTTAAGCCTGACCTTGCCTATTCTAGCCTACCAACCTAGCTTAGCCTAGCCTACTCTAATCTACCCTACTCTAGCCTACCCTAACCTACCCTAACCTAGCCTAGCCTAACCTACTCTAACCTACCAACCTAGCCTAGCCTAACCTACCTTATACTAGACTACTCAAGTTTACCCTATTGTAGGCTACCCTACCCTAACCTAACCTAATCTACTTAAACCTAACATAGCCTACTCTAGGCTACCTTCACATAGGATTCCTTAGCCTACTCTAGCCTACCCTACCCTACCCTACCCAACCATAGGTTAGCCAACTCTAGCCTATCCTAGCCTACCCTAGCTTAGCTTACTCTATTCTAGCCTAGCCTAGCCTAACCTAGTTTAGCTTGGCATCACTAACATAGCCTAATTAACATACTCTAGCCTAGCCT
This sequence comes from Pinus taeda, assembly GCA_000404065.3. Classification (NCBI taxonomy): domain Eukaryota; kingdom Viridiplantae; phylum Streptophyta; class Pinopsida; order Pinales; family Pinaceae; genus Pinus; species Pinus taeda. Next base: position 58,401 of record APFE031279927.1, on the reverse strand, counting down.
AGCCAAGCCTACTCTAGCATAGCCTACTCTAGGCTACCTTAGACTACCCTAACCTACCCTAGCCTAACCTACTCTAACCTACCAACCTAGCCTAACCTGACCTATCTTATACTAGCCTACTCTAGTTTAACCTACTACACGCTACCCTAGCCTACCCTAACCTAGTCTACTTAAACCTAACCTAGCATACCCTAGGTTACATTAACATCACCTTCCTTAGCCTACTCCAGCCTAGCCTAGCCTACCCAACCATAGGTTAGCCAACTCTAGCCTACTCTAGGCTACCCTAGACTACCATAACCTAGCCTAGCCTAGCCTACTCTAACCTACCAACCTAGCCTAGCCTAGCCTAACCTATCTTATACTAGCCTACTCTAGTTTACCCTACTACAGGCTACCCTAGCCTACCCTAACCTATTCTACTTAAACCTAAATTAGCCTACCCTAGGTTACCCTAACATACCCTTCCTTAGCCTACTGCAGCCTAGCCTAGCCTACCCAACCATAGGTTAGCTATACCCTAGCCTACCCTAGCTTAGCCTACTCTAGCCTAGCCTAACCTATTTTAGCTTGGCCTCACCTTCCATAGCCTACCTAACATAGTCCAGCCTAGCCTACCCTAGCTTAGCCTACTCCTAGCCTAGCCTAACCTAGTTTAGCTTGGCCTCACCTAGCATAGCCTACCTAACATAGTTTAGCCTAGCCTAGCCAAGCCTACTCTAGCATAGCCTAGCTTATCCTACTCTAGCATATCCTACCTTTACGTAGTCTAGCCTAGCCTAGCCAAACCAAACGTACCCTAGCATAACCTAGCTTATCCTACTCTAGCATAACCTACCCTAGTGTATTGTAGCCTAGCCTAATGTAACGTACTCTACACTAGCCTAGCGAACTTTACCCTAGCATAGACTAGCCTACTTTAACTTTGCCTAGACTAACTTACTCTACCCTAGCCTACTCTAGCCTAACCTACTCTTGTCTAACGTACTCTAGGTTCGCCTAGCCTAGCCTAATAGCCCACCTAGACTACCCTATCCTAGCCTACTCTAGGCTACATTTTCTTAGCCTAGCCTAGCCTAACCTAACTTAATTTACCCTAGCCTATTCTAGCCTAACCTACTCTTGTCTAGCCTACTCTAGGTTTGCCTAGCCTACCCTAATAGCCTACCTAGCCTACCCTATCCTAGCCTACTCTAGGCTACGTTTTCTTAGCCTAGCCTAGCCTAACCTAACTTAATTTACCCTAGCCTGTTCTAGCCTAACCTACTCTTGTCTAGCCCACTCTAGGTTCGCCTAGCCTAGCCTACTAGCCTACCCCATCCTAGCCTACTCTAGCCTAGCCTAGCCTACTTTGGCCTAACCTACTCTAGTCTAGCATACTTCATCTCACCCTAGGCTAGCCTACCTTAGCCTACCCTAACCTACTTTAACCTAACCTACTCTTTCCTAGCATACTCTATCCTAGCCTAACCTAATGTAGCCTAAGCCTAACCTACTCTAGCCCGACCTAGACTACTATAACGTACCCTAGCCTACCCTACCTTAGCCTAATCTATCCTAGTCTATTCTATCTTAGCCTACTCTAGCCTACCCTAGCCTACCTTATCGTACTCTTGCCTATGCTAGCTTAGTCTAGCCTACCCTACCCTACCTACTCTACTCTAACCTAGCCTAACGTACTCTTGCCTAGCCTAACCTACTCTAGCCTACCCTAGCCTTCTCTAGCCTACCCTAGCCTACCCTAGCTTGGCCTACTCTAGCTTAGCTTACTCTAGCCTACCCTAGCCTACCCTATTGTACCCTAGCCTAGCTCAGTCTAACCTAACCTAACCTAGACTAGCCTAGCCTACTCTAGCCTACCCTACCCAAGCCCAACCCACTCTAGCCTAGCCTATTCTAACCTACCAAGCAAGCATAGCCTAACCTAGGTTATGCAAGCCTACTCTAGTTTACCCTACCATAACCTACCCTAGTTTACCCTAACCTCGTCTACTTAAACCTAGCCTTGCCTCCTCTAGGCTATCTTGACATAGCCTTCCTTAGCCTACTCTAGCCTACCGTACTCTACCCTACCTAACCATAGGTTAGCCAACTCTAGCCTACCCTAGCTTACCCTAGCTTAGTCTACCCTACCCTAACCTAGTTTAGCTTGGCCTCACCTAGCATAGCCTACCTAACATAGTCTAGACTAGCCTAGCCAAGCCTGCTCTAGCATAACCTATATTATCCTACCCTAGCATAACCTACCCTAGCATAGTCTAGCCTAGCCTAGCCAAACCTACTCTAGCATAGCCTAGCTTATCCTACTCTAGCATAACCTACCCTAGTGAGTAGCCTAACGTAACCTACTCTACCTTAGCCTTGCGTAGCCTGGCCTACTTTAGCTTAGCCTAGCCTAGACTAGCCTACTTTAGCTTAGCCTAGACTACCCTACCCTAGCTTAGACTAGCCTACTTTAGCTTAGCCTAGCCTAGCCTAGCCTAACTTACTCTACCCTAGCCTACTCTAGCCTACCCTACTCTTGTCTACCCTACGCTAGGTTTGCCTATCCTAGCCTACTAGCCTACCTAGCCTACCCTATCCTACCCTACTCTAGCCTACTTTAGTTGTGCCTAGTCTAGCCTAGCCTAACTTACTCTACCCTAGCCTAACTTACTCTACCCTAGCCTACTCTACCCTAGCCTACTCTTCTCTAGCCTACTCTATACCCTAACCTCGTCTACTTAAACCTAGCCTTGCCTACTCTAGGCTATCTTGAAATAGCCTTCCTTAGCCTACTCTAGCCTATCGTACCCTACCCTACCTAACCATAGGTTAGCCAACTCTAGCTTACCCTAACATACCCTAGCTTACCCTAGCTTAGTCTACCCTAGCCTAACCTAGTTTAGCTTGGCCTCACCTAGCATAACCTACCTAACATAGCCTAGACTAGCCTAGCCAAGCCTGCTCTAGCATAACCTATCTTATCCTACCCTAGCATAACCTACCCTAGCATTGGCTAGCCTAGCCTAGCCAAACCTACTCTAGCATAGCCTAGCTTATCCTACTCTAGCATAACCTACCCTAGTGAGTAGCCTAACGTAACCTACTCTACCTTAGCCTTGCGTAGCCTAGCCTACTTTAGCTTATCCTAGCCTAGACTAGCCTACTTTAGCTTAGCCTAGACTACCCTAGCCTAGCCTAGACTAGCCTACTTTAGCTTAGCTAGCCTAGCCTAGTCTAACTTACTCTACCCTAGCCTACTCTAGCCTAACCTACTCTTGTCTAGCCTACTCTAGGTTTGCCTAGCCTAGCCTACTAGCCTACCTAGCCTACCCTATCCTACCCTACTCTAGCCTACTTTAGTTGCGCCTAGTCTAGCCTAGCCTAACTTACTCTACCCTAGCCTAACTTACTCTACCCTAGCCTACTCTACCCTAGCCTACTCTTCTCTAGCCTACTCTATACCCTAACCTTGTCTACTTAAACCTAGCCTTGCCTACTCTAGGCTATCTTGACATAGCCTTCCTTAGCCTACTCTAGCCTACCGTACCCTACCCTACCTAACCATAGGTTAGCCAACTCTAGCTTACCCTAGCTTACCCTAGCTTAGTCTACCCTAGCCTAGTCTACCCTAGCCTAACCTAGTTTAGCGTGGCCTCACCTAGCATACCCCACCTAACATAGTCTAGACTAGCCTAACCAAGCCTGCTCTAGCATAACCTATCTTATCCTACCCTAGCATAACCTACCCTAGCATTGGCTAGCCTAGCCTAGCCAAACCTACTCTAGCATAGCCTACCTTATCCTACTCTAGCATAACCTACCCTAGTGAGTAGCCTAACGTAACCTACTCTACCTTAGCCTTGCGTAGCCTGGCCTACTTTAGCTTAGCCTAGCCTAGACTAGCCTACTGTAGCTTAGCCTAGACTACCCTAGCCTAGCCTAGACTAGCCTACATTAGCTTAGCCTAGCCTAGCCTAGTCTTACTCTACCCTAGCCTACTCTAGCCTAACCTACTCTTGTCTAGCCAGTACTCTAGGTTTGCCTAGCCTAGCCTACCCTATCCTACCCTACTCTAGCCTACTTTAGTTGCGCCTAGTCTACCCTAGCCTACTCTAGGTTCGCTTCGCCTAGCCTACTAGCCTACCCTATCCTATCCTACTCTAGCCTAGCCTAGCTTACTCTGGCCTAACCTGCTCTAGTCTAGCATACTTCAGCTTACCCTGGGCTACCCTACCTTAGCCTACCCTAGCCTACTATAACCTAACCCTAGCCTAGCCTAACCTACTCTACTCTAGCCTACCGTACCTTAGCCTAATCTGTCCTAGCCTAGTCTGGCCTGGCCTACTCTAGCTTAGCCAACTCTAGCTTAGCCTACTCTAACCTACCCTATCTTACTCTAGCCTAGCCTAGCCTACTCTACTTTAGCCTAGCCTATCCTACTCTTACCTAGCCTAGCCTAGCCTAGCCTAGCCTACTCTTTCCTAACATAACCTATTCTTGCCTAGCCTAGCCTACCCTACCCAAGCCCGACCCACTCTAGCCTACCCTACTCTAGCTTAGCCTACTCTAGCCTACCCTACCCTACCCTATTGTACTCTAGCCTAGCTTAGTCTAGCCTTGCCTAACCTAGCCTACTCTACTCTACTCTAGCCTAGCCTAACCTACTCTATCCTATCCTACTCTAACCTAGTCTACCCTAGCCTTGCCTAGCCTAGCCTAACCTTCTATGGCATTTCCTAGTCTAGCCTACTCTAGCCGACTCTACTCTTTCATAGCCTAACCCAACCTACTCTTTCCTATCCTAGCTTATCGTGCTCTTTCCTAGCCTAGCCTAACCTAGCAAACTCTTTCCTAGCCTAGCCTACCCTACCCTACCCTACTATAGCCTTGCCTACTTTAGCGTGGCCTAGCCTACGCTACCCTAGCTTAATATATTCCTAGCCTAACACTAGACTACCATATTCTAATCTAGCATAACCTACCATGCTCTATCTTAGCCTAGCCTCACCTAGCCTACTAGCCTAGCTTAGCCTAGCCTACTCTAGCCTAGCCTAGGAAAACCTACTCTAGCTTTCGCTTAGCTTGGCTTAGCCAAGCTTACTCTAACCCCATCTAGATCTATAAAAATTTATATGGCTTAGCCAAGCTTACTCTAACCCCATCTAGATCTATAAAAATTTATATATATGTATTGTAGTTGAGACATTTAATAAAACACATATTTAAAATCAATTTTAAACAATTTTTCATTATATATTATATTATTTTAGTATTATTAGTAAAATATAGTGTAGAATTTAATAAAAATATTAATTATCTAAATTTTAAAATAATTAAAAAATAAAATAAAATAAATAATATTAATAAAGAAATTATTTTAAAAAGATTATTTTTAAGAGTGAACAAATTACACTACTAATTTAATAATTGACAAAACTTAGGTGGGAACAGGAAAATTACTATTTTTATTTAAATTTTTATTTAAAATATAATATAATAATTTTTAAAAAACATCAACTGCATTTGAATCTTTATTTAAAATATATATATCAAGCTTTTAAATTAAATTGAAATAATCACCTCACAAATTGATGATGCTATAGGTGGTGAAATGTTTTTCTACATGGTTAATTAATCATTACAAGATTAATTAAACTAACTTCACCCTTGATTCCAAGAACGGAACGGTAAAGTGGGTTTGATTTGCCACAAATATTACTATGATTTAGTTAGGATAGTGAAAACATTGACCGAACCTAACACGGAATTCTTAAATGATATTTCCCATTTAAATTTAAATTTATTATATATATTTTAAATATATATTTAAATTCAAATAATAGTATTTAAATTTATTATATATTTAAAAAACAAATCAAATTCAGATGATGATTGTGTTTCAGCTGACAATAAACCAAAAATATAGATTAATTACATTGAAACTAGACATTGAAATGCTGAACATGTGTACATGGAAATTTAACTTGGGCAACGGATGGACAAGGAATAATCTTAATTTCATGCCAATTAAACTTGGGCAAGGAATAATATGAACAAATGGGATAGTTACTCGATGAATAAAAACAACAGGAACGAATTTCATAAGCACCAAATAGATAAATGAGTTAAGCTCAACAATAATTATTGGATGGATCGATAATCCACGGCTAAACAAATCAATAGAAAATATTCTTAGACAATTAAAAGAAAATACCAGTGCCTGGTTTGACACCTTGGTTTCCGTCATTACATGGCTGAATGAAGGAATTGCATAAAGAAAATTAAAGAAAATAGGTTATTCTTGTTGTGGTTTGATTAAGTTAGAAGAAATTAACCTAAACAAAATTGAAACCAAAGGACTGGGTTCTGTTTTGAGAGTAAAATTTAGTGGAAATGTACTTGTAATTAAATCCCTCAATTAAAAGAAAATACTCATTACAAGGCTGGTTTGACATTTGTGTTTCACTCAATTAAAAGAAAAAACCCATTACATGGTTGGTTTGACGCCTCAATTTCCATTGTTACAGGGATGAAAGAAAGAATTAACAAAAATACTCATTACAGGGTTGGTTTGACATTTGGATTTCACTCAATTAAAAGTAAATACTCATTACAGGGCTGATTTGACATTTCAATTTAGAGTTGAAAGAAGGAATTAACAGAAAGAAAAAATAAAATAAAAATACCTTATTCTTGTTGTGGTTGTCTACTAAGAAATTAACCTAAAGAAATCTGAAATGAAATGAAAGGATTGAGGTACCTGTAATTGAATCCCTAAACATTGATTATGCTGTAGGAACTCTTCAATTGGAGGTTGTTTTCCATCGAACCTCTTAAATAACCTGCATCAGATTTGAGATAGACGAACATGCATTAAAATGGCGGAAATGAATTAAAAGTATATTACGGAAAATGAAAAACAGAGTACAAATGAATTAATGATAATATGTACCTGAAATTAATGAATGTTCAGTTGCTGGACTGCCCTTCCTTTGACTTTGGGAATCAAAGAGACTCACATTCACTCAACTCAACTCACATTCCTAGTAGTTTATTCTAATAATCTGTTTAGTGTTCGAGTCCCATTGGGAGAGAGTTGTGTATAGAATACTTCTTAGAATAGAGTTGTGTACAGAGACTTCCGTGTATACAATTCCTAGTCGTTTATTCTAATAATCTGTTTAATGACGAGGTAATTTAAATCAACCGAATGGAGAACAGACTAACTATGAGATGGATTGGTAGCCGGGCTAAAGAAATTAACAAGAGGAAATTATCCTGGCATGACCAAACGACCTTGGCATGTCGAAGTTCTCGATCATCCTGCTGCTCTCGTGCTCAACGATCCACTCTGGCTCTCGTGTTCGAATCCCTGCAAGACTCCACCAATGTCCAATTCGAAGGAGGAATGCCTTCAGCGTTGTCAAATTTTGAAGAGGACCAGGACGCTCTGGACACTAATGAGGCCGCAGTGCAGGCCAAGCAGGTGCAAGTGCATCTGCAGCCTTCTGTTGAGTACGGTACTCTCTCAGCCATCTGCGGCAGCGCCATGAACTCCTGTGGAGGCATTGGCGGGGAAATCTTTAAAAGCGCCGACCCCGCGGAGGAAGTGGTCGGCTGTATTTTGAATTCACTGTGCCCTAACTCCCACTCATCTCCACTAATGAATCACTACTACTTACCACCTCCAGAATCGACTCAAACCCTAGCTATCACATTACTGCACAATCAGCAAAATCAGTTATACCCCTCCTGCTGCAAAGAATCGCCCACTAACCACCAGCTAGATGCTAAACTCGGCCAGCACACCGTCAGAAGCAACCAGAATTTGCCATGGAATATTTTTCCGGCGAATCATCTGTTCTCCTCTGACTTCAACTTACCTTCGCCTCGGCTTTCTTGCTCCAGCGCATCATCTTCCCTGGACAAAGACTCAGACGAGAAACGGCATCAGCATTTGCTTTATCGAAAACCAGCGTACGATTCAGGGGAGCCTCAGAGCAGTGCAGCGCGTCACAGGAGGAAGAAAATTAGCGAAAAAATTCGTTGCTTGGAGAAACTTATTCCGTTAAGTGCCAAACTGGATACCGCTAGAATGCTTGAAGAAGCCTCTAAATACGTGAAATTTATGCAGGCCCAAGTGCACGTTCTGGAATATCTGTCTTCATTTCCGTCTCCATCCAATTCCAAAGAAAGTCCCACATCCTCAGCCGGAACACTAAACCCTGGCTTACCTTTAACATCAAACGCATTCGACAATGGCGGCGGCATGAGCAGCAGCAGCATCCGGAACGTTAACACTAGTTCTTGTACGAACGTATTGGCACTGCGGAGATCCAGTAAGAGCCTTTCCACTCAGCACATTCTCGTCACTTCGCGTGTAATTCAGCGAAAGCTTTTTGGCGAAGAGAAATGTGTGGGAACCTTAGAAGAGTGCCAAATGCTTTTTCCTTTAGACGCTCTAACACCTAATAACTTCTCCAATTTCTGTTCTCGCCAAGGAAATTATAGCTGAAATGACCAAACGAGGGTTTGCTTTGAAAGTAGAGGTGAGAGGAAATTATGGGCAATCAAACCCATGTAGGTTCTATTTCTATCCATTTCAACGATACAACATAAAACAGTGGAATGGATCACTTGAATAATTTTCAGCGAAATGAAAGAAATGCCCTGCAATATAAGATTCGAGATACAATGGTAGAAATGAATTAAAAAGAAACTATTAAAACTATTAGAGGAGACAAAAGCAGAAGGAAAATAAAATGATCAAACTGAAATGAATGGATTGAGGTTGCTCTGAGAGTAAAGTAGCTGTAATCTGAGAGTAAAGTAGCTGTAATCGAATCCCATGGTTACTATTCATCACATAAAAGAATGGAAGCGATTTCTCTGAAATAATTGTGACAGAAATGGAAGAAATGGCTTGCACTAGATTCGATAGACATAGACATGCATTTCAATGGCCAAAATGAATTAAAAAGAACAGAGAAAAGCAGAGTGCAAATAAATTTGACCGATTGAGAAAGAAACCATAAAAGAATCAAACCAGCAGAAAGAAAATGAAATAATAAGACTCACATGGGTGGGATCGCTGAAATGACAAGGAAGAAAAACAAAGCAGAGTGCAAATATATTAAAATAACATGTACCTGAAATTGAAATAAGCCATTACAGAGAGAGCGCACTCGACCGCCCTTCCAGTATTGGATGACCGAATTTCCCGGTCATACGAAGTGACCAGCTTGACACCGGCCTACACTCAGGATTAAGCATAAGACATTCACAGAATTAGACTCAAATACCATATGAAATTTCCTGAATGAATATCTTTCTTTATACCACCTACATTCGTGATTAAATAATATATAACATTGCTTTCAATGGAGACATATAACGTTCTTTTCAACTAATACAATGATAACATTACTTCAACGGATGCATATAACGCTCCTTTCAACGGATACATTCATAACGTTTATATTTCCCTCCCTATGTCGCAAACAAAGACAAATGCGTTCAAATTTTAAAATTTGTGCAACCTACCAATCCATAAGATGCAGGTATAATTAAAAAGCAGGTATAGAAGTGTTTTTCTTTTCTTCAGTTGAGACGTTTCTTTTTTTAGTTTACATTTTCGTTTTTAGAATATATATATTCGCCTTTAATTAGGGATTTGCCGTATTTTACTAAATTTACATTTATAATTTTTTTGATAAAAAATTATATGATATTCATGCATCAAGTCATTGTAAAATTAAAATGCTGAAGTCTACTTGTAATTTAGATTTTCTAGTTATATTAATGAGATATGAGCAGTGGTTTGATATAGGATTTCCTTAATATGTAGATAGAATGTAGTTTTTAGATTCTATTAAGAAGTATAATTTATTTCTTGAAACATGGAAATCAAATTATAATTGAGAGGGTTACATTCTAGAACGAAATTGTGATCCAAAATGGTGTTAACTTATAATAAGGTGGTTTTTTGAATAAACTATTTCAAAAAAATCTAGTGTAATTGTGCATTTTCATAATTTAGAGGAGCAAATAATTTCTTTTCTCTCCTTTTTTTTAGCATCAACTTCTAATTCTAGCACCACAATTTCTTTTCTTTTTTTTAAATCCAAGATTTTTTTTGGAGAAACTCAAACAGTGCTTCTCCACATTTATGGATGGAATCCTTAATAAAGTTATTGGGTTAGCCTAGTGTGCCAAACCTATGTGGATTTCACCAAACATATGTTGGAACAAATCTAGAAAGATGCCTAATGAAGTTAGGAGCAAGCTACCAATTGCTCTAACCCCTTGGACTACTTTCAACTTCACTTGATATGTTCTTGATGGCATTTTTCTTAAACGTGTCCATTTTATTTCTCTACATCCTTCTTTCTTTGAGTTATTCTTTTATTTCTCCGCATCTTTCCTTCTTTGAGTTATTCTTCTAGCCTTTTGTAGCTTTCTTTTTAGCTATAAGATCTTCTTCTTCTATTGTTGGCGTAGCTATAGGAGATGTTGTTGCATTCTTGTGTTTTTGCTATGTATTGAACTAGTTGTACTTTTGTTCCCATGGGTATATCCTCTTCATATTTCATTGGATACTAATAAACCTTTCTTGGTTTATCTTTCTATCTATTAATCATGTTTTCTAGATTATTGGTGTCTATTTTTGTGTTAGTTTCTAGTGAAAGTTTGGAGATTTTGAATGTCATTGTCTATTGTTTTGGATATAATTTCAAAATAGTGGGCACTTTTAGCTTTATACATGTATTTGTAGCAATCAAGAAACTATATGAACTAATTAAAGAGATTAAATAAACAGAAAGTGAGCTTAAAGGGATGGAAAACTAATTTATATAGCTTCTGAGGGAAAACTATGATGACAACCATACCATGTTTTTTTTACCCTGATGACTTGTTGTGTATATATATATATACCAAAATTGCATGAAACATATGGTATTTTTTTCCACCATTGTGTTCATATATATAAATGCATGAAATCCCCTTTCAAGAAGATTTGGTGCTTTTACAAATTTAATGTAGAAAATAGCAACCTGAAATGCTAAATATAGAAGTGCTAAATTTAGCACTGTTATAAATAGCATTTCAGGATACCTTCCTATTTTAGTTAGTCCCTGAACTAAAATAGAGAAGTAAAATTTGAATTCGATCTTAGCAGTTGTTTGTAAAATAATTAATTAATTCGTCTTCAGTTAATTAGTTGTAGAAAATCAAACATAAAGTCTATGTGAAAACATGCAAAGTTTCTCCACTAATTGAGGAATTTATCCATCAGTTAAAGAGATAAGGATGAGTTGTAATTTGAGTTGTGATTAGTTAGCTCATTAGTTCAAAGAGTTTGTTGAACTAATTGTGAGTTCGGTTAGTTAATGCATGCATGCGTGTAACTGCTGCACTTTAAATAATTGAATATTCTCTCATAAATAACTCATGCATGTCAGTTCAGTGAGAGACCCAGTTGAGATCAGATGGAGGGACAGTGTACTATCAGCTGTAGGAATATTTTATTGTGAATATCTCTTGCTACTGAATTGGCATAATGGAAGAAATGTGTGGCTAGAGCAAGGAGAATCCTTCTGGAGGGAGTTCGAGAACACATAGTCTCGAGTCCCCATGGGAAGGAGACATCGTTTTCGATGTGGAAAACATTGAAAGATCTATATCAGAATAGTAGCGACCAAAGGAAGTTGGTGCTGAAAGACAAGCTTTGAAAAATCAAGTGTGAAAAGGGCGACACGATCTTTACATATCTAAACAAGCTCACCACATGCAGGGATGAGCTTGGAAGCGTAGGGATCATGACAGCGGATGATGACATGGTGAGTCTTGCACTCCTCAGTCTTCCTAAGAGCAGGCATAGCTACCAAGACTCGGTTAATGGAAAAGAAATATTGCCAAATTGGGAACGACTTTGGTCAGATCTGATGTAGGAGGAGATAAGAGGAAGCACCAGAGATGGATCCCCATCAAAACAAGATGATGAGGAAAATATAGCCTTAGCGAGTAATGCGAGGAAGGGGAAAGGGAAGGCATCTCATTCCAAATCCAGTTCTTCCCATGGTGGGAAGAAGTTTGACAAATCGAAAGTGTGATGTTTTCATTGTCATGAAGTGGGCCATTATGCTACAAATGGTTCACAGAAGAAACCCAGGAAGGGATCCTCGAAGGGTTCTAATGGTCAGGGACTGGCCTCGTAGTTTGAGTTGGGTTTCTCTCTTCTTGCATGCATGGTTTCATCCATTGTGGGATGTGTGTGGTACCTGGACAATGGAGCTTCATTCCACATGTCACATGATAAGAATCTTTTCAGTGCCTTGGAGGAGAAGGATCTCTAGATGCGGATTAGGATGGGCGGTGATGGAAGGTACCATGTTTTAGGTGAAGGTATGGTTGTGTTTCAGAGGGAGCATGGAGCTCCTCTCACCCTGATTGATGTAAAGTATGTACCAGGTCTGAAGAAGAATCTTGTGTCCATTTCTATGCTAGAAGATAAAGGCTATGATGTATTTTTTAGTGAAGGAAAAGTGTTTCTGATACATATGGCACTCGACAGACCAAGAGAATCAGGATTTGAGTAAAGAATCTCTACAAGCTAGAGGTAGACAATTGTGCTGCATTGAGCTCCAAAGCTGAGATGGTGCAGAGCCAAGACGTTAGCGAGCTATGGCATAGAATATTGGGCCACTTGCACCATGGCGCCTTGAAGATTATGCAGCAGATTTATACCAGACTTCCCAAGGGAAAACTGGAGCAAACGAATACATGCAAAGGTTGTACCTTGCGTAAGTATGTGAAATCTTCCTTTCTGGCTCGAGACAGTAGAGATGGAGCAATCCTGGAGTGAGTTCACTTAGATGTTTGTGGACCTTTCTCTACAGCATCCACCACTAAACAAAGGTACTATGTTATTTTTATTGATGATTTTTCTCGTAGATGCTGGATCTATTTTATGCAAAAGAAGGATTAGACCTTCTTGAGGTTTTGTGTGTTTAAATCCTTGGGAGAGAAAGAATCTAGAAAGAAAGTAAAATCCTTGCGTAGCGACAATGGTGGAGAGTATATCTCCCAATAGTTTAAGGACTTCTACACTGCATAAGGAATTAAATGGAAGTTGATGGTACTCCATAACCCACAGCAAAATGGGGTGGCCGAAAGGAAGAACAGATCGATTGTGGGAGTAGCTCGAGTGATGTTGCATGACCAAAGCCTACCACTACATTTGTGGGCTGATGCATGCAATACAGCAGTATACTTGCAGAACAGAAGCCCGTACCATATATTAGGAATGAAGACACCTATGGAGGCCTTTTCTGGGAAGCGACCAGATGTGAGTCACTTCCGAATCTTTGGATCATCAATTTACTATCATGTGACCAAAGATGCCCGAAAGAAGTTAGATCCAAAAGCTGAGTTGGGAATACTTGTGGGGTACACGGATAAACCCCACAACTACCAGGTGTACCTTCCTACCAGTTAGTGGACAATGGTATGCAGGGATCTAATGTTCGACAAGCAGAAAGCCATGCGTGTATCACTTGAGAGGGAGCTCAAGTTGCATATTGAGGAGGAACTTTTAGTTCCTAAGCAGGAGGAGCCTCACGAGGTAGGATGAATAGAAAAGAGTTGAGATAAATAAAGTATTAGTGAGTTACCGACAAACTCTAAGGGAAGCAAAATCCTAAGCAAACCCCTATCATCAAGGATTGAATTTAATAGTAAACAAATAATGAGTTTAGGAATGATGACATGAATGGAAATAGAAATGAATGCACATGAAAGAAATGGCTAAGCACACAGCATACAAAAGCATAAAACCAGCATGATGGCCTTGTCCAAAATTCAGACAATAAAGTGTTGATGTTTTGTAGCTCAGGTAGGTACTTTTGCACAAACCTAAGTGTCTAGGCCTGCGGAAGTAGCCTAATATACAATTAACCTTATCAATGACTTTAGTGATTAAAGTAATTTCTTTTATAAGACAAGGCACAGAAAATTCACATAGTCGACTTCAGCATTGTGCAGGGTGTACAATGTGTAGCTTTATTGCATGCATTCACGATGAGGCTAGGCGGAAAACCCCAAAAAAAAATATTGCAGGTATCCCTGCCTCAACACTAGGCCAAAACCCTACTTCCTCTTTGTTGGCCACTCGCAAGAGGCTCATAGAGTTTTCTCAATTGCTTGACCTAGAGTTTCAATTCTGTCCAGTGTCAAAACATATGAGTTAGGTGGAATTGTCTACCCTGAAAATTGAGCAAGATGAATGCATCGCAGTAAATTTTATGTTACAGTTATATAATATTTTAGGAGATTCCCTTGAACCCCTAGTGAAAATACTCAAACTAGATCATGCCCTATCCCCCAAAGTCGTAACACTTGGAGAATATGAAGCTCATTTAAATGCTTACCAATTCCAAGTTTGATTTCAAAATGCTTTAGAATATTTCTCTACATTTTTTGAATCTATGGAGCCCAACATGGCAAGGGATAGTGCAGAGCAGTTGAATGTGGAGAAGCTCTTCGTCACAAAGAAAATAATGGGAATTGTAGATTTTGAGGGAACCGAAAGAAAAATCAGTCAGGAAGGAAGGGATCAGTGGCATATTCTTATAGAATTAGCGATATACAAATTTACCAATTTAAGTGATTATCCAAGGAGCCAAGCTAGAATTCTTGTCTAAAATTATTGTGAAGCATATTCTCTAGATGAATCCTTAGGTTTCATCTCTTTGGCATGGAAAAATTAACCCCTCCTCACCATCTCAGCCTGGTGATGTTGCTAGTCTCTAAGTATCCTACCACTTAAAAGGCAAGAAGGGCAAGATTTTGACCCCAATAGAGTCCACATTTTCACTTTATACTAAGACCTCTAATCTCCTCATTGGAATGGTGCTTTAGCTGTCTCATGAAAGGACATGATTGACACCTTTTTCCACAAGATGGAGACACCCATTAGCCTTGTTAAATCCTTCACGCCTCTAGGATATTTGATTTATCCTTAAAAAGGACCTCTTTTCAATGGAGAGGGACACAGAGAACACCAAACTCAGCAACAGTTCGTGCCCAAAAACTTATGGCAAAACCGGAGTTCCACATCATGCTTTGGTAAAACCAAAACCATATGGTAGATCCTTAATGGCTGAAAACAACTCTAGTTCTCTAAATATAAAAGTGAAGATTGCTACTTTTATTCAAACCTAAGACCTTTCTTTTTGTTAATTGCTTTATATTCATCAGTCAAGCCCCAATCAAACTCCAATGAATTTTGATGAATATTTTCTAGTTCACTCACATATTCAAGTTCACCTTAAGGTTTAGTGATCTCAAATTTTAATCTAACAAATTAGGGATCAGACAAAATTTGGCAATTTTGATCTTAAAGAATCAAGTTCACTAAACCTGATAACTTAGTCTAGATTACATCCTTGTTTACAATGACACTTAATAAGAGCACCTTTACCATGTTAGGCACGTATCTCTGTAAACTCTCCGGGAATATATGTTCTACGATTTTCCTGGAAACTGTTCATTTGTAACAGAGAAAATTCTGTATCTAAATTTCATCATTGATGACTCAAGAATACCTAGGTCTAGAGAAGATACAAATCATCCAAGATTAGCCTCATCATAGATACCTCATATAGCTCCACAACCTCCTCAAACTTCCTAACTTCTAAATAAAGCTCCTGCTTCGTTTCCTACCTATTACTTGGACCTTAAATTAGATACTCATGGGGAATAACAAGTATATTTCCTTCCCTTCATCTAATAAGAAATAATGGCTTTTAACAGCTTAAGAAACAACTCCACTCAGGCATCCATAACCTGATAGATCCTTTGACATGATCCATAACCTCATTTTCAATGAGATTCAGATATGTCCTATCTTCCATGCAAGATAGTTTGAAGCCCCACCCAATTTGTTGATTTCCTTCCAAAAAGACATTTTCGCATATTCAAACATAAATATAATTACTTATGAATATGCTTCTTCCACTCACTTCCTCCTTTAATTTTATGATAATATAGATGATAGAGAACTTCTCCGTGATAAAGATAAATCTCTTCACGCGTCATCCTTGTTGATTTCTGGTAGCATTGGATGTGCTCTAAGCCTCAAAATTTGGAGGGAGTATTGGACACATGTATTCCACAATACCTAGAAATAATTGTAGGAAATTCCACCCAGAGATAGTTTTGTTAAAATAAATAATTATTTTTAATGGGTTCCTAAGTCTAAACTTAGGAAATTAAAATAATTAAAGGGTATTAATCAAACTGTGGGTGAAGCTTCTAAAAGAAGATGAGGATCAAGCCAAAATGATCTGAGCCATTGATTAGAATCTAATCTAGACTGTTGTTTCTCAATGAGAACATTATAAGAGGAGGCTTGATGGGTATTTGGAAAAAATATCAGAGAGAGATCAAGAGATCAAATTTCTTAGAGAGGGCACTGCAGCAGTTGCTAGATAATCAATGGAGGTTATTTCTTGAAGTGAAGGGCAGGGATAGTTCCAGCTGGAAAATTTCCTAATCCAGGAATACATCACAGAGGAGGAAAAGAGAGATCTAGAAGAGGTAGCACAGAGGTAATGTTGGGCAGTGCAGGTTGATGCAAAATCAGCATAGAGCCTGAGAAGATATATGTATTTTTCTCTAGAAGTCAAGTTCTGAAACCAAAAGTTGGGGTGTGAGACTAGGAGGTAAGAAGTCAAAGTTCCAGAAGCAAAACAATCAATAGAAGGAGTGACACTGTCCTCAGAAGTTGCGACACAGGGCCTATGTAGTGACTGCGCAGAGGTAGCAAGGGACTAGCCATTATGTGTCTAGATCAGTCAAGATGATGAGTGATAGTGTGAGGTATATATCACTCATCTCTCTATCAGTTAGATTCTCTGTATTGGATAGCCAACATGGCATCCAAATATTGTATTCAGAAAACTATTTCTTAGTAATAAAAACCCTCAGTTGTTGCACTAGTTTTCCCGCATTGGGTTTTTCCGGGGAAATTTGTCCAAAAATAACGGTGTAATGTTTGGTGTATTTCTTTCTTTCTCAATTTCTTGTTTCTGCATATAATTTTAATTGGTGAAGTCTACAGTGTGTTAGTTTCGGTATTTGTTGTAGGAAGCAGTAAATAATTTGTTCAGTAATGAACAAATAGAAGGAACATAATCAGGTGCTCCAATAGTGATTTGGGGTTTCTCAAATTTTCACATGGTGTCAGAGATGTAGGTGAAGCAAGAGAGCAAAGCCGGAAGAGCCCAACACTGAATATAAGGAGGCTCAAAGTGTTGTGTAGGAAATAAATTGAATCCCTGAAGGGATCGCGTTGTCGAGGTCAGGAGGGAAATTTTTTAGATCAAGGTCTCTCTTTGAGTGAGTTGATAGAGAGGTAAAACTTCCATATTGATGTTTTCCAGTGTCAAAGGGAGCAACGCAAAAGCTTCAGCGAAGAGGAGGTTTCTGGTGTGGTGAAGTTTTCTACAACAATTTCTGGGGCAAAAAAATGTCAGAAGGAAGAACACACACTTGAGGGAATTTCTTCCTCAGACAATTCCTAGCCATGGAATTCCATTTCTCTAGTGTTGAGCAGCAATAGAGAGGAGTTGATTTACTAACTCTACCAAGGAGTGCGTAGGCCAACCCAGTAGAAGCATAGAGGAGAGATGGGGCAGTTCGACATTTCACTGGTAGACATGGAAGCTCATGGATTGCAGGATCAGTATCAGTTGGAGGGTGCATCCAGCTAGGTGATCTGGAAGGCAAGGATCTCATGCCTTCTGGATGAGCATGATCTAAAAATATATGTCAACAGTGTGGTAGTTGTACTTCTAGATCTAGATCCACTAAAGAAGTACAAAGTCGAGATGGCGAAAGCCATGACGTTGATCCTCGACAAAGTGAGGGATCATGTAGTGTGTCATGTTGCTTGCAAGGATAATACCTGACAAATTTGGGAAGCATTGGCCACGTTATACGAAGGATCTTTTGAGCAATGGAAGATGTACTTGGAGCAGAAGATGAGATCCACGCAGATCCAGAAGGGGGAACACATTGTTCCATTCCTAACAAAGCTTTAGGAGATCAGATACTTGTTGGAAACTATGGGGTCAACACCTTAGCCTATCGAGATGGTGAGGTTCACCCTGAATTCAGTCTCAGAAGAATGTTAAGTGTTTATCTAGAGTATCCTGGGTAGAGGGAGATTGCCAGATTGGGAAGGAATGTGGGTTGCTCTTTAGCAAGAAGAGATGCAGAGAGACTTAGTCGAGTGAAAACTTGATAGTAGCAAAAACAATGGGACAAAGCCAAAGGAGGAGGAATAAAATGAAACTCTTGCATCTAAGGGGCTGCAGGAGCAGGGGAGGAAGAAGAAATATGTTTCGAAGATCAAGTGCTTCTGGTGTCGTGAACTTGGCCACTATGCTACAAAGTGTTCTATCAAGAAGAAGGACAAGGATGAGATGTAGGATCTGAAGAGTGCATCCACAAAGATCGAGGACGAGGAGTTTTCCATGGTTGCCCATATACCTCTAAGGGAGAGGTGGGGTGATCTAGAACAGTAGTTCGAAAGAATTGCAGATGGGCATGATCCTTGAGGAGTCCCCTCTTGGATCAATACCTTGCTATGGGAGCCCATATAAAAAGTAGCAGGATGTACCATTTTCAGTTAATGTAGAAAAGTGTCGAAGTGACAGTTTTAGTGGCTAGAAATGCCAGAAACTCAACAGTGAAAAGTAGAGTTGGAAGCAGTGCAGTTAGCACAGTGCAAAGTCAACAACAACACATAGGCTTCAATGGGTCAACACAGAGATTAGAAACAATTAGAACTCCAATAATTGATGATTCATGATGAACACCTATTCAATAATTTTGGATTCTTTTCCGTTGCTGATGCAGAAGCAACAACAACTAGAGAAGGTTGGAGTGAAGATGCAGTGTTGGGAGTGGCAGTGCCAACAGCAGTACAAATGTAGAATTTATGAGGGTTTCAGTACAGATGCAGTGTTGATAATGGTAGGTTCAACAATAGTACACATGCAACATTTGTGCAATAGTTGGTGGAAAATGATGTTAGACATCAATAACGAAGAGCGCGATGTTACAGAATTAGAGTGATGCTTCAACAAGTTGCATTACTAGAGCACATTTCACATTAAGAGAGTGTTGATTACTGGTAGAATTAGATGTTCTCTAAGCCTCAAAATTTGGAGTGAGGCTTGGACACGTGTATTCCACAATACCCAGAAATTGTTTTGGTAAATTCCACCCAGAGATAGTTTTATTAAATTAATTAATTATTTTTATTGGGTGCCTAAGTCTAAACTTAGGAAATTAAAATAATTAAAGGGTATTAATCAAACTATGGATGAAAATTCTAGAAGAAGATGAGGATCAAGCCAAAATGATCTGAGTCATTGATTAGAATCTAATTTGCGCCGTTGGTTCTTAACAAGAACATTATAAGAAGAGGCTTGATGGGCATTTGGAAAAAATATCAGAGAGAGATCAAGAGATCAAATCTCTTAGAGAGGGCAAAGTAGTGATTTCTAGAGAATCGATTGAGGATATTTCTTGTAGTGAGTGGTTGGGATAGTTCTAGTTGGAGAATTTCCTAATCTGGGAATACATCATAGAGGAGGAAGAGACAGACATAGTAGAGGCATCATGGAGGCTATGCTCAGTAGCATAGGTTGACACAGAAGTAATGCAGAGCCTGAGAGAAGATCTGTATTTTCCTATAGAAGTCGAGTTCTGAAGCCAGAAGCAAAGATGTGAGACTAAGAGGATAAAAGTCAAATTTGAAAAAGAAAAACGATCAACAGAAGGAGTGATGTAGTCCCCAGAAGCTGTGATGTAGGGCCTATACAGTGATTGCACAGAGGTTGTGTAGAGGTAGCAAGGGACTAGCCATTCTGTGGCTGAATCAGTCAGGATCACCTGTAATTGTGTGAGTTATATCTCAGTCATCTCTTTGTTAGTCATATTCTCTATATTGGATAGCCAGCAAGTGTTATGCAGCGAACTCAAAAAATAGAATAAAATGTAGATCAACAACTTCAAAATCAACCTCTTTGAGGGGGAAACCTCCTTTACATTACACAAATGAACAATTCTTGGATGATACAAATGAAAAGACCTCCTTTCTATATATAGGAGTCTAAGTGGTCACAATATAATCAGACATGACATAACAATAATAATGTAAGGGCACAAAAATAACAATAGTGGGCTTCTATGGGGCTCAATAATAAAAATATGGGGACAACATGGGAACAACAGTAAGGGGCTACAATGACAATAATAATAAGGGAATACACTAGTATTATAGGGACATAACATGCCCTTCTCCTTCAGAAAATTGTTTTCCTCAACGCTTGAGTAGTTATGGATGCTTATGTATAAAATTCTCATCCTCCCATGTGGAATCTTCAGAGGGTAAGTTCTTCCACTTGACGAGATACTTTGAAATTTATCGATTTCATAGCTATCGAGTTCTTGTCTCTATGATTGCTTCAAGTTCCAATATGATTTTTCCTTCCTCATCAAATTCTAGAAATATTGTTTGACCTGGGAGCTTGTCACCTATAACCTTCTTTAAGCGTGAAACATGGAAAATTGGGTGTAGTCGGGAAGCTGCAGGAAGCTCCAATTTATATGCCATAGTACCAATATTTTGCAACACCTTGTACGTACCATAATACTCTGGTGATAATTTATTATCCTTCTTAACTTGCTTGAGGGACTTTTTTTTTGTATGGTTGTAGTCGTAGAAATACCCAGTCACCTACATCAAAACTTATTTCGCTGCGATGTTGATATGCTTGGTGTTTCATTATATTTTGCGCCAAAGTGAGGTTTTCCTTTAAGAGTTGGAGAACTTGTTGTTGATGCTCGATGTGATCTTCCATTGCATGAGACTTAGAATTTTCTCTTAAATATGATGTGATGGACGATGGATGATATCCATAAAGTGCTATAAATGGGGTCATTTTTGCTACAATATGGAAGGAAGTGTTATACCACCATTCAACCAGAGGCAACCATTTGACTCATTGTGTATATTTATTAGATACAAAGCAACGAAGATATTCTTCTAAACATGGTTCACTATCTCAGTTTTCCCATCATATTGAGGATGGTAAGATGAGCTATGAGCTAATTGAGTACCCAAAGAAGAAAATAACTATGTCCAAAAATTTCTATTGAAAATGGGATCTTTGTCACTTATAATAATCTTTGGGTTTCCATGTAGCTTTTGAATTGTTTCCATAAATGTAGTAGCAATTGTACTAGATTTAAAGGGATGAGTGATGCACAAAAGTGTACATACTTGGTAAGTCTATCAACTACCACCATGATGACACTCTTTCCTTCATACTTGGGTAAACCTATGATAAAATCCATTGAAACCTCCTCAAAACATTGATCTGGAATGGATAAAGGTTGTAATAGACCTGGGGTCTTAATTGTTTCAAATTTAGTTTGTTGGCAAACAGAACACTTCACCACAAAATTTTGAATATCAGATTTAAGGCCATCCCAAAAAAAACCCTTCTTAACCCTATGGTAAGTTTTTAAAAATCCTGAGTGCCCTCCTAAGGGAGAGGTGTGCAATTCCATAAGAATATTTTGTTTGAGTTGAGAATTCTTACAGAGGTATAAGTGATCTTTGTACCATAACGAATCATTTTTCCAGCGAAATGTATCATCGGTACTAGGATATTGCTGTAACTTTTGAATGAGTGCCCATACTTCTTCATCATTATTCCATTCATCCCTTTCTTTGTTTTATCCAATCTAGTTGGATAATATAAATGGTGCAAGCCAATGCTTCCACATCCTCATCCTTTCTTGAGAGTGCATCTACAACAAAATTTTTCTTTCCTTTTTTGTAGACCATTTCAAAGTAATAACCCAACATCTTTGTGACACATTTTTGTTGCTCTTCTAAAGATAATCTTTGTTTTAAAAAGTATTGAAGACAATCATGATCTGTTTTTACCTTGAAGTGTCTTTCCATTAGGCAAGGTTGCCATTTCTTAAGTGAATGTAGTATTGCTAACATTTCCTTCTCATAAATAACTTTGTGTAAATACTTTCCTTTGATTGGATGAATTTTGAAACCAATGGGCATTTCTTCTTGCATTAAAATAGAACCAATTCCATTTCCTGAGGCATCACATTCCACAATAAAGGTTTTTGTGAAGTCTAGCGTAGCTAAGACCAGTGCTTGGCACATTGCCTCTTTAATATGTTCAAAGGCCTTCGTTGCTTTTGCAGTCCAAGAAAATGCATCTTTCTTCAATAATGTTGTTAGAGGTGCTTCTATTCTCCCATATTTCTTAACAATCTTGTGATAATACCCTGTCAACCCAAGAAATCCTCGAAGATGATTTATGGATGTGGGGATTTTCCATTCCTTAATGGCTTTAATTTTTCTAGGGTCTACCTTAACACCTTCATGAGATACAATATGACCCAAATATTCCACCTCTTGTACTCCAAAGAAACACTTGGAGGTTTTTGCATATAATTGTTTCTCCTCCAATAGTTTGATCACCCTGTCAACATGTTGAACATGATCCTTCCAAGACTTGTTGTATATTAGTATAACACCAAGGAACACTAATACACATTTTGTAAGGAAGGGTTTGAAAATGGAGTTCATCAAAGCTTGAAATGTAGAAGGTGAATTAGTAAGGCCAAAAGGCATGAAAAAAAATTCATAATGACCCTCGTGAGTTCTAAATGTTGTTTTTGAAATGTCTTCAATCTTTATTCTGATTTGATGATATCCTGAATGAAGATCCAACTTGGTGAAGTAAATTGATCGAGGCAATTCATCCAATAATTCATCAACGACATGAATGGGAAATTTATTTTTAATAGTGAGCTTCTTGAGCTCCCTATAATCGGAACACATGCACCATGATCCATCCTTCTTGTGCACTAATAATACTAGAGTAGAGAAAAAACTTTGACTAGGTTGAATTATACCAATGTCTAACATTTCTACAACCATATGTTCAATTTCATTCTTTTGGTCATAGGGATATCTGTAAGTCCTGATGTTTGGAGGAACACTTCCTCGAATCAAATGAATAGCATGATCATGATCATGAATAGGTGGGAGGCTTGTGGCAGTCTCAAATACCTTGGAATGATTGTCCAAGGCTTTTTGGAGATCTAGAGAAATATAGGATTTCAATGTGGGAACATCTAGCAAACATAATTGTGCAATTAAGCCTCATTGTTCTTTGTTTAGAAGCTTTGTCATGACTTTAGAGCTGATTATCTTTCTTGGTTTCCCTGTGATACCTCTTAATTCAACTTCCTTTCATTCTAATTTTTTTTTCAAGAAAAGTTCTACCAAAATATTGTAGTCATTGGATTCCTAGTACAACATCAACACCACCCCTTGGAATGGAAACCATTGGACTATTTAATACATATTATCCCATGGATATCTTGATATTATGGCACTTTATAGAGAAATTTATGGTTCCTCCATTTGTAACTATCACTTGACACTTTGGTGCTGGATATAGAAAGAAATTCAATTCCTTGGCTATCTTACAATGAATAAAATTATGGGTATTGCCCGAATCAATCAACACTATTACATTTTTCTTTTTAATATGTCCTTATATATTGAGAGTTTGAGGAGTGGTAATTCCGACCAATGCATTACAAGATATGGTCATATTCATTTCTTCTTTCTCTAGGGTTTGTTCCTGGTGTATATCCTCTTCTTTTGGCGTTTCTTGTTCCTTTTCTTCCTCAGCACACTTATGACCTTTAGTGTATTTTCTATCACAAATGTAATAAAGTCATTTTGCTATTTTTTCATCCAATTGTTGTGGTGTCAACCTTGTAGGTTGTGGAAGGCTAAGGGAAACAATAGTTCCATATTTATAGTTGTGAGTGGTAAGCTTCCTTGTTGCCATAATTTTGCTTTCAATTTTTCTTGCCAACCTGAATTCCTTCTCCAATGAATCAGGTTCCCAAAGGCGAACCTCATGTTGGATGCTATCCATTAATGTCCCTATGAACACATCAATCCTATGCTCCTTTGGAATATATTTTACCCTTATATGCATTTTTTGGAAGTCCTCAATGTGCTCCACCATTGAACCCTTTTGTTTGAGATTTATCAATTGGCTAAAAAAAGTGTTGCTTTTTGTATCCTCATAATATGCTATCATTTATTCCATAAAAATTGCCCAAGTGACAATTTGTTTGTGAGAGAAAATCCATCGATACTATACAAACTGATTGGGTTCCAAATATAAAGTTGCAATGTGTACCTTTTATGTGTTTTGCACATTATGGAGGTCGAAATATTGCTCCATATGTAGTATCCATGTTACGAGAACCTTGCCATCAAACTTCCTCATATCGATATTTGGAACATGGTGGCTCTTCAATCCAGTGTTAGATTCTATGAAATCATGATTAACATTTCTTTTGTTGTCATCATGTGTGTCCTTTAATACCCTTTCGCCATTAGTAAGCATTTCTTGTAGCAACATTGTCAAATATATCTTCAAATCTTCTATGTTTCCTTTAAGTTTTAGTTCTATACCATCCATCTTAGCTTCCAAATCATACATCTTAGCTTCCACGTCATTCATATTAGCTTCCATGCATTTATTTAAACCATCCATCTTAGCTTTTGTTACTTTTTGTAAGAGTGAAATTTGGTGCACTTGGTCTCGTAATTTTGATATATCACGTTGCATTTATTCCTCTTCTTCATGAGTCATGGTAGAGATCTTATGTTGATATAATTGATGCCCCAAAGGAAGAAAATGGAAACACCTAGTAAGCAACATAAAATCTCTTCTTTCATGGCTTCAGGGCATGGTTGCAAAGGCCTCCTACTCATAGCAGGTATTCATCTTTCATGATCGACATTTCTTCATACCAAATATGTCATACTTTGCATGCTGCAATGTTCCATATTTGCTACTGAGGCCAAAGAAGTGTCCATGAGAGTGTGCTAGTCTAAGTGCCTATGCTGTATTCCAATTTTGATGAGTTATTCCATTTTTGAACAATTTTCAGTTAAAGGGAGGTCCAAACAGCTTAATTTTGGTCTCCCTAGGTTTCAATTTCCTATTGTAGAATATAGAGAATCATTATCTGTCCAAACAGCTTAATCTTGGCAGATTCTTAGATAGGTAGAGAAGCAAGGGTGCTCAACAGCCTAATCTGAGCCCCTGGATGAAATAAGTATAGATGTAGATAGGAGGACAGCAAAAAAGAAAAAAAAGTTAGAAGGCTGGGTTTGCTAGTTCAAGTGCACCCAAACCAAAAGAAGAAAAAATGCTAGGTAAAGTAGGTTGGTAAGTAGTTTTGTGGTTGCAGAAATCAAGCTATGTGATCCATTTCATGTTTTCAGGTGTTATATTTATCCAGATCACATTTTTAGGCTCTTTTTCATTTTGATCAGATCAAGCAAGGCATCTCTAACTCCCCTTCTTCTTATTTCCCAAATCACTCACTAACATCCCCTTGAGGACCTTGGGATCTGCCCAACAAGTCCTGCTTTCAGCTCATTTGTGTAAAATATCAAGTCAAGCTTTGACTTTCTTCAGTCAAGAGAAGTCACATTTTTTGTGCAAAAGTCATTTCTCCGCAGTTCATTCACCCCCTACAAACTAATTTTTAGTTCACAAAGCTTAAATTTTCCCCTACACTTCACCTCACGGATTCATATTAACTCCTAACTTTATTATTTAGCTCCCTAAATCATTTCCCTATCCCCTACTATGCGAAAAATATATAGAATCCCAAAAATATTAAGTAACCCTCCCTTGGCACTATAGCCATATTCTTCTAAGTCCGGGAGGCAGTAGTCCATCTGGGGCTCCTACTAACCCATCCGCCTCCTAACTGGAGTTAGTCTGACATCTGGTCACACTAACAACCATTCCCCCTCAACCCTAACCTTACAAGACCCATGTTTCGCCCTTATCCTAAGGTCCCCCAGTTAAATATTTTGACTCGCTCGCTCATAATCCCGTAAACCCACTTTCCTAAAGTTTCCCTCCCTCGCTGCAATTAAATAATTAAAAAAGGCGTCGCGGGCCCCGTCCCTTATCCTTCTGCCGCCTTCTCTGTTCCGCCATCCGTCCGATTGCCCGTGCCCTAGATCTACAGTGGGCGGGTTTTTTCCCCTCCGAACCTGTCAATGGTTAGCATCTGGGAGATGGGCGGTTTTCGTGTTGTACTCCCGCCACCCGTTACCCTTTCGACTGTGGCGGAGCCCCCTCCTCCCAAACCACCTGTGCAAAAAAATGGTGCGCTATGAAACCGGATACCGCTTCCCCCTGTGTGACGTAAGCACCACGTCACCCCGCCACGTCACCCTGCCACGTCACCCCGCCACGTCACCCTGTTGACGTCATCCACCATACTGAGTCCCACCGCTGACGTCATGCTGACATCACAGCCGAAAAAAAAAAAGCGTGAAAGGCGAAATCGCTGCTTAGGAAGCCCCGAATGAAAATCAGGGGCAGTTTTTGATGCGCGATTAGTGCTTAGCGCTAATTGTGCATCACTAAGAAAAAATGGCCAAAATGGGAAGCCTCAAAGAAACAGAAAGGAGCGAATTGACTAGTTAAAGATTATCAGAATAGAGTTAAAGGCCATTAAAGCCGAGTCATATCAGATTTAATAAGAATCAGAGCCACCTAAGAGCAGTAGAACCGACTAAGAGGTGCAGATAAGAGATTGAAGGCACAGTAATTGCAGATTGGACAACAGAGCTACCAAAGGACGCCGCATAGCCTCATTTTTTGAAGTAGCTGCCCCCAGCACAACATTAGATAGATATTTTTTACATTACTTACAAGAGAAGTTAGGTTAATTGCAGTTATTTCCTCAGATCTTCTATCAGATCTATTTTTGTAGATATTTTGCCTATAAATACAACCCTGAACAATGTAATAAGGGTTGGTTGGTTGGTTGATATTTATCTTTAGATACTTACGCTGTAGATTTTGAGAGCTTCTGTAATCAAAGATTGCTGGAATGTTTGCATCTGAAATGACTGGTTGTGCTTTTAATGGCTAAAGAACTTGATATGGAATTCTCGTGCTTGCTCATGGTTCAATAAGTCTTTCCTCCCTCTGTTTATCAGTTTATATGTATCTGTATCATATATATATCATAATCTAAGTTGCAGGAAGAAGGAATAGATCAGAACTGGTTTTCACACCCTCTGTGCTCAATTATTGTAACTTTTCCATGTTTTCCTCTGAATTAGTGATAAATATGCATTCTTAATTGAACATGTTCAAGCTATTTCCTTCACATATGAATGTTGTCTAGGAATTCTTCATTGCCCTATTTAGCCTTCATCCACTTTCCCTCTTTGGCTAGATGAGAGATTCTTAACTGCCTCTCATCCCCTAACCTTCATTTCATCTTTGTTTCCAGCATTAATCATTGTGCCATGTGTAGCTATCCCACTCCATATTCCCCTCTTCTACCAACGAAAGCACATCCATCAGTTCCCATTCATGGACTCCGTGCCCAATGGTTTGAACTTCTTATACATTGCATGCCAACTCTGCCCAAATAAATCAACCATCCCACCAAACTAAATTAAAACCCATGTACATCATATCTAGCCTAAAATCATCCCTTAAACAAAGCTAAATCCCAAAGAGAGAACCCTCTCTAACTGTTGGTAGGCTAGGACCTGCAGTCCAAAGCTTGGTTTGTGGTCACCTCGGCCGTATTCCCTTAGGATTCAAAGGGAACAACCTGAGTGATAACATAATGCCGACTCCACTGGGGACCTGAATCTTTTTGTTCATCACTGTAAATCCCCATTTTTGATCAGTTTGCCTCTAGAAAAAGTCTCTTGAAAAATCCCAAAAAATCAAAAAATCTCAAAAACTCAAGATATTTATTTTGTTTCCTGAAGAAACTTCCCCTTTCTTCAGATCTATTTCACATATTAGCTCAGATTTGTGTTGGTGGACAAAGATCAAACCCTTCAAATTTGATTTATCCACCTGGCAACTCCACATAATCCTCATAATAAAGACTCCGCTGGAGAAATGAACCCAAGAGAAATATACGAGCAGACCAGGCTTTTGAGCTGGATTACTATCCAAGAGCTCATGTTCTTTCTCTTCCATAAAGTTTTGCTGTGTATATTGTATTTTAAAAATGATTTTAAATTAGATTTTTATGATTTTCCTTTTGAAAATGTTGTTGAAAAGCCTCCTTGCACATTAGAACAACAGCCTTTAAATGCTGCTGAAAATCATCATACATCCAAGGAGGAAACAAATGTCAAAACCAATCATTCTATCCTTGTTCATATCGAGCCCATTCAGCCAATCCCTGCACATAATCTCGTGCCTCGTAAGGTTCCTGATAGATATAAGCCTCTCATTTTGCCTCCTGTGCTCAATCCTTTGCCCAAGAATCATCCTGAGTATCTACCAAGATTTGATGGAGAGAATGTTATTACTACACAAAAGCATATCCAAGCCCTTGAAGACTATCTTAATATATTCGAAGTGGAGGACGAGGATGTTAGTATCAGGTTGTTTTCCCTTTCTTTGCAAAGCGAAGTTAGGACTTGGTTTAAAGCATTGCCTGAGGCTAGCATCTCTAATCTTCAGCAGTTTTCCAAGCTCTTCCTTGATAAATGGATGATCAAAATTAATTTCCTCTTGCTCATTGAAGAATATAATCAGTTAGAAAGACGTCCAAATGAATCTGTTCAGCAATTTTTTGATTGATTCAATCAAGTTTATCATTCTATGCCTTTGAATATTAGACCTCCCCCTGATTTAGCTCTATTGCATTATCCAAGAGCTTTTGACCCAGAAATAGAATTCCGTTTAAGAGAAAGGAGCCTGTCCACTACGAAAAAAATGCAGGACATGGTAGTGGACGTAGAGGCAAATCCGAAGATCAAGGAAGAAAAGCAGAAAGTAAAGCAAGAAGAAAAACTTCATGGTTTGTTACAAAAGTCAGAGGAAATGATCACAATGAAAGTTGAATGCTTAGAGCGCAAAAACACATCTATGGTGCAAGAGGAAAGTAGTGACATTCATGAACAAACCTACCACAAAACAGATGACATATTCATACACCCAGATGTGAAGGAGCAGTCTCCTGATATACTATATGAATATAAAAACTTCTCTTCTTTCAACTGCTTGCCAAAATACGATGAGTATGATGATGATTATGAGCCTATTGACCAAATCAGCCTTGCAGAGGAGTCAGAGCCTATTTTGGCAGAAAGCACAGTTCAGGATCAGCAGCCTAAAATCAATGATCAACATGCCTATCTCAGCTATGAAGTAAAGGAGGAAAGAGCAGAAAATTTTGATTTCAGCGAAGGAACTTTACCTTTCTGTGTTGATTCTTTTCAATTTATTAAGGAGAACTATCATGCAGTTAATAAGCAAGTATCAGCAAGTGTTGCTATTGATCATCTGGAGGAAGCCCAAACCATTGTTCAAAATATATTACCTCTAGTTTTGCAGCCCCAAAGAGCCATCGAATATCAGATTGAGGAAGATTCGAAAGCGGTTGTTCGTGACCAAGTGATCCAAGTGGATCCCCTACCTCTTTGTTTTTAGCCATCTAAGTTTTTTGAAGAAGAAGAGGAGCAGCCTGCGCAGATCAGTCAAGGGCCATATGAGCCTGTTTGTAATAAATTGCAAATATCAATTCATGTTTTATATGATTCATGTGTTGACAGGGTGTATGATGAAGTAAAGAAGTACTCTTCTCCATTAGCAGGCTGTGTGTCTCAATATCAAAATGTTGATGATATCTAGTTTCCAAAGCATGATATTGGTCCCAAACGTTTGTACATTTCTTCAATTCAGCCTAGCAATTGTATATATATGTTGCGGGACCCTTTTGTACAGTTTCTTGTTTCAGCAAAGAAGGTCAGTAGTTTTGTGATCTTCTCAAAAGTTAACAAAGTTATATCTGATGGCAAGATCTCCATTTTTACCACTAGCAAGCACAAACAGCAAAGCTCACCGATGTTTATAATGCTTAAATGGCTGCACTGGCTATTTGATTTCACCTAACAACAAAGTAAGTGCTGATTAGAGTAGGTAGGTAGGATTTCAGTTTTCTGTTTGGGTAGCAAGCTTGCTGCAGTTGAAGCCCGAAGTGAAGGCCCTAAGCTCTTCAAGTCTATTGTCATGTTCATAAATAAAGCAGCCAGCAAAGGGAAGTTCTTAGAGTACAGCAACAACTAAAGATTAAGTCATTTTGACCTGTTGTTCTTGTTTTTCGCAAGGAAAAGCCATCCCCAAGTGGAGCCACTGTTAGCCTCCTGCTCATAGAAGGTATTCATCTTTCATGATCGACATTTGTTCATACCAAATATGTCATACTTTGCATGCTGCAATGTTCCATATTTGCTACTGAGGCCAAAGAAGTGTCCATGAGAGTGTGCTAGTCTAAGTGCCTCTGCTGTATTCCAATTTTGATGAGTGTTTTTGAAAAATTTTCAGTTAAAGGGAGGTCCAAACAACTTAATCTTGGTCTCCCTAGGTTTCAATTTCCTGTTGTAGAATATAGAGAATCATTATCTGTCCAAACAGCTTAATCTTGGCAGATTCTTAGATAGGTAGAGAAGCAAGGGTTCTCAACAGCCTAATCTGAGCCCCTGGATAAAATAAGTATAGATGAAGATAGGAGGACAATAAAAAAGAAAAAAAAGTTAAAGGCTGGGTTTGCTAGTTGAAGTGCACCCAAATCAAAAGAAGAAAAAATGCTAGGTAAAGTAGGCTGGGTAAGTAGTTTTGTGGTTGCAGAAATCAAGCTATGTGATCCATTTCATGTTTTCAAGTGTTATATTTATCCAGATCACATTTTGAGGATTTTTTTCATTTTGATCAGATCAAGCAAGGCATCTCTAACTCCCCCTTCTTCTTATTTCCCAAATCACTCACTAACATCCCCTTGAGGACCTTGGGATCTGCCCAACAAGTCCTGCTTTCAGCTCATTTGCGTGAAATATCAAGTCAAGCTTTGACTTTCTTCAGTCAAGAGAAGTCACATTTTTTGTGCAAAAGTCATTTCTCCTCAGTTCATTCGCCCCCTACAAACTAATTTTTAGTTCACAAAGCTTAACTTTTCCCTACACTTCACGTCATGGATTCATATTAACTCCTAACTTTATTATTTAGCTCCCTAAATCATTTCCCTATCCCCTACTATGCGAAAAATATATAGAATCCCAAAAATATTAAGTAACCCTCACTTGGCACTATAGCCATATTCTTCTAAGTCTGGGAGGTAGTAGTCCATCTGGGGCTCCTACTAACCCATCCGCCTCCTAACTGGAGTTAGTCCGACATCTGGTCACACTAACAACCATTCCCCCTCAACCCTAACCTTACAAGACCCATGTTCTGCCCTTATCCTAAAGTCCCCCAGTTAAATATTTTGACCCGCTCGCTCATAATCTCGTAAACCCACTTTCCTAAAGTTTTCCCCCCCCCCGCCAAAATTAAATAATTAAAAAAGGCGTCGCGGGCCCCGTCCCTTATCCTTCTGCTGCCTTCTCTGTTCCGCCATCTGTATGATTGCCCGCGCCCTAGATATACAGTGGGCGGGTCTTTTACCCTCCGAACCTGTCGATGGTTAGCGTCCGGGAGATGGGCACTTTTATCGTCGTACTCTCGCTACGCATCACCCTTTCGATTGTCACGGAGCCCCCTCCTCCCAAACCACCTTTGCACAAAAGCGGTGCTCCATGAAACCGGATATCGCTTCCCCCTGCGTGACGTAAGCACCATGCCACCCCGCCACATCACCCTGCTGACGTCATCCACCGTACTGGGTCCCACCGTTGACGTCATGCTAACGTCACCGCAAAAAAAAAGCGCGAAAGGCGAAATCGCTGCTTAGGAAGCCCGAAATGAAAATCAGGGGCAGTTTTTGATGCGCTAATAGCACATCGGTAAGAAAAATGGCCAAAATGGAAAGCCTCAATCCAGCGCATGGTTTGCAGCAGTTATTTTTTCTCGAAAGAAACAAAAAGGAGCAAATTGACGAGTTAAAGAGTATAAGAATAGATTTAAAGGCCATTAAAGCCGAGTCATATTAGATTTAATAAGAATCAGAGCCACCTAAGAGTAGTAGAACCGACTAAGAGGTGCAGATAAGAGATTGAAGGCACAGAAATTGCAGATTGGACAGCAGAGCTAGCAAAGGATGCCACATAGCCTCATTTTTTGAAGCAGTTGCCCCCAGCGCAGCATTAGATAGATATTGTTTACATTACTTGCAAGAGAAGTTAGGTTAATTGCAATTATTTCCTCATATCTTCTATCATATCTATTTTTGTAGATATTTTTCCTATAAATACAGCCCTGAACAATGTAATATGGGTTGGTTGGTTGGTTGATTTTTCTCTTTAGAGACTTGCACTGTAGATTTTGAGAGATTCTGTAATCAAATATTGCTGGAATGTTTGCATCTGAAATGACTGGTTGTGCTTTTAATGGCTAAAGAGCTTGATATGGAATTCTTGTGCTTGCTCATGGTTCAATAAGTCTTTCCTCCCTCTGTTTATCAGTTTATATGTATTTGTATCATCTATATATCATAATCTAAGTTGCAGGAAGAAGGAATAGATCAGAACTAGTTTTCACGCCCTCTATGCTCAATTCTTGTAACTTTTCTATGTTTTCCTCTGAATTAGTAATAAATATGCATTCTTAATTGAACATGTTTAAGCTATTTCCCTCACATATGAATGTTGTCTAGGAATTCTTCATTGCCGTATTCAGCCTTCATCCACTTTCCCTCTTTGGCTAGATGAGAGATTCTTAACTGCCTCTCATCCCCTAACCTCAATTTCATCTTTGTTTCCAGCATTAATCGTTGTGCCATGTGTAGCTATCCCGCTCCATATTCCCCTCTTCTACTAAAGAAAGCACATCCATGAGTTCCCATTCATGGACTCCATGCCCAATGGTGTGAGCTTCTTACACTTTGCATGCCAACTCTACCTGAATAAATCAACCATCCCACCAAACTAAATTAAAACCCATGTGCATCATATCTAGCCTAAAATCATCCCTTAAACAAATCTAAATCCCAAAGAGAGAGCCCTCTCTAACTGTTGGTAGGCTAGGACCTGCAGTCCAAAGCTTGGTTTGTGGTTACCTCAGCCGTATTCCCTTAGGAGTCAAAGGGAACAACCTGAGTGATAACACCTAGCAAAGAAGCAGCAAGGAAGGGGTGACGCAGGGCTTGCTCATCAAGTTTGAGCTAAGAAGAGGTAGTGTAGAGGGTGAGGGAGGCAAAGACAAGCTCGTGCAGAGCCACGCAGAGGCTAGGAGGGTTGACACAGTTGGCTGAGGAGGTTGATTTGTCAGTGTCAGGATTGCACAGAGCCTAGGAGCTCTAACCTTCAGGTTGCTGGGGTTTAGGAGGCTATGGGTAAGTTGCAGAGTGGAGCTAGTGGTTTATTGTAGTCATAACAGTACCTAAATAGGCAAGGCCAAGGAGGAGGGAGTTGCTACCAAGGATTTCTAGCCAAGAAATTCGAATGAGTGATGCAGCTACACTAACGATCAGAGTGGAGGCATCTCGACATTGGTAGAAGGGTCTCTAGGAGGGAAATCGAGGCTCAGAGGGAGTCACACCAAGAACTTCCAGGAGGGAAGTAGAGGAGCGACAAGATGGCAGTGAATGGGGTAAGAGACTAGGACAGACAGGATGGAGCATCAAAATTCGTAGTTTGGAAGGCCAAAATCCTATCCATTCTAGACAGTAATCGTGTCAAGCACTTTTCCTTGAGGAAAATAGATATCCCAATTGACCCAGCTGATAACAACAAGTACGAGGAGGCAATGGTAAGGGCCAAGAGAAACATTCTTGACAGGATCAAGGACAATGTAGTACCACATATTACCGAAAAGGACATGGAAAATGAGATGTGGGAGGCCCTAAATAAATTATACCATCATATTTATGTGCAAAGAAGGATGTTACTATAAAATCAGTTGTGATCATACCAGCTGCAGAAGGGAGAACAGATCAACCGCTTCCTCGGTCGATTGAAGGAGATCCAGGATTAGCTGACTTCCATGGGGGCCATGCCGGATCAAGAATTGGTGGTGAGAAAAACCCTGAACATAGTCTTAGAAGACTGGGAGGTGTTTGTCCAAAGCATACTAGGCAGGGCAACCCTTCCATATTGGGAGGAAATGTGGGAAACTCTTCACCAAGATGAGATCAAAAGGTTGAGCAAGGCAGGAAGCAACGACAAGGGGATCAGAATCAAGAAGGAGGAGGAGGTGGATGTTGCCCTAGCATCTGAGCGAAAGTAGGAGAAATGGAAGAAGAAGGACCTCTCCAAGGTCAAATGCTTCCACTATGGGGAGATGGGTCATTATGCGATCCAGTTTCCAATGAAGAAGAGCAAGGGAGAGGCTTCTGAGACCAAGGTTGCGCTAGAAAGGATAGAGAAGGAAGTGGAGGTAGACAATGATTGTGCCATGAGTGCACACACACCACTTGAGTGGAAGTGGGGACACATCGATTTGTAGTCAGACAGACTACAGGCGATGAGGGGCAGGATCCTCGAGGTACCCAGCCTCTTGGATTAGACCTTGCTACGGGAGCCTTGAAGAGGAGTAGCAGTACTGACGGTTGTCAGTAGAGATGGATGCTAATGGAGCGACAAAGGGAGCTACAGTGTAGGATTCCTAGGACATCACGAGGTAGCAGTGTGAGAAGCATAGGAGTGTTGCACCAGTGCAAGATAGCACAGAGAGGTGTGCAACAATGCGAGATGCATGGAGGTGTTGCAACAGCGCAGAGGTGAGAGAGGGAGCACTTTTCAATGATGGAGGGAGTTTCAACATCGAGTGCGTCACTAGCCTAACAGATATGTCAAAGTTGGGAGATTAGTTACTTACTTCTGAGTAACTAGGTTGCAGTGCAGCAATTAGCAGTGACAGTTCTATGGGCATCACAATGCAACAGAATGAGAGGGAATTGCAGTACGGATGCGGCAATGGCGGTGGAAGGGCCATGGGGAATTAGAGGATGCAGTAGTGAAGATGATGGGCATCAGGCCTAGCATCAACACAGGGACCGATGCCAGATGATCAGGGTGATACTCAATGAGGAGTATTGCTAGAGCAAAATCATTGGTAAGAGCGAGTGTTGATTTGGGGTAGCATTGGATGTGCTCTAGCCATGAAAATTAGTGGAGAGGATAAGGAACATGAGATGTCCAATACTCAGAAAGGGTTTGGGTAGATTCTATAAATTTTGGGAGATATTATAATAATTATTATTTTTAATGGAGTCCCTAAGTCTAAACTTAGGGAAAATAAAATATTAATGTGAATTAATATAAAATTGTGTTAGAATGGTCCAAAATTCAAGGATCAAGCCAGATCTAATCTTAGTCATTGATTAGGGACTTAATCTTGGTTGTTGATTTGTGAACGAGAAAAGCATAAGAGGAGGATTGAGGGTCATAGTATGAAATCAACATAGTATGTCCTCATGCGATATATGAGGTGGTTGATGATAATTGGAGGAACTTTGATTCAATTTTTCTCAGAAGGAGATGTGTGAAGAAAGAAAGGAAG
Organism: Pinus taeda; assembly: GCA_000404065.3. Taxonomy (NCBI): domain Eukaryota; kingdom Viridiplantae; phylum Streptophyta; class Pinopsida; order Pinales; family Pinaceae; genus Pinus; species Pinus taeda. Next base: position 22,765 of record APFE031279927.1, on the reverse strand, counting down.
AGATCATGAAATATGCAACCATGGAAAGGAAATAAACATCCAAGGACTAAACAATTTGACTAGGATATCTCCATGTAAGATATGAAGACTTTGATGAAGTCTGCAAAAGAAAGAAACCCTTGGCAGTATATATATTTTGGATATGTGTTAATTTGTATGCAGGATGTTGATGCGAACTAGAAAATGTCATGATGAAAGACCAACACAAAGGTTATTTTTGATTTAATGCTCATTCCTTATTTTTGAATGATATCTAGATGGGTTTATGCAAGGATGCCAAGGGAAGAGCTATGTATATATTCCACCACTCATGTCCATGTAGTAGGATGAAATATCCTTAAGCAGACATGGCATTAATAAGGTAGCATGGCATGAAGGAAGGTCATAGAGGAACTGATGGATCACTTTCCAATGAAAGGAAAAATTACATGACTAACTCATAGATGAAAGTGATGGATGGTTTGTACCCTACGAAGAAGTCCCAAAACATGAAAACTCTTGAATAAAGAAAATAAATTCGTGACATTGTAAGGAGTTCTTCAAGCAACTAGTTGTCCCATCATCATCACCTAAAGAGTTGTTGTAGGTATCTAATTAAGAGGGAGACTAAAAATAGGTTTCTAACTTGGTATAAACTTGGAAGCAAATTCCTAAGCCTAGAGGGAGATTCGGTATATTCCTTCCGTAGGAATGCATACATTCCTTCATTGGAACAGGTATGTCCTCCCTAAGTTGAGAGGGAGAGATAGACACATCATTATTTTCTTCACTTGGGAAGACAAAATGTAGGATTGGGTAAACATCTAGCATCTGATGCTCTTTGAGGATGACTTAGGGCATCCACGATAACAGTAGTCGTAGAGGACCGCTATTCTTTGAGGATTGGAAATCCAAGATAAGAATAGTCCTGATGGACTGGGTGGGATATGCTCCGAGAGAGACAATGATGTGTTAATTTTTTAGATTTTTCTATGTTGTATCAATTAATGTATCCCAATTTACTCCTTCATTTAACAATGCCTCCAATTATTAGTAATGTAACCAATCATAAATTGTATCTGAAGATATAACAATATATGCAATGAAAAAGAAGAAAACAACACAACCATAAGAGACATTAGATTGGTCCAAGATCAGGGAAAAATATTATGGTTCTATGCTATATCAAGTACTTTAGCCCCATTACTTCTTCATTTAACAATGCATCCAATTATTAGCAATGTAACCAATCATAAACTATATCTGAAGATATAGCAATATATGCAATGACAAATAAGCAAAAAGCACAACCATAAGAGATGGAAGATTGGTCCAAGACCAGGGAAAAACTCCACAAGGAGGAAAAGCCCTTTCAAATCTTATTCTTTATTAGATTTTCATAAAAAGAAATCAGTAGAGAATACAATGAGCCTAATACATAAAATTGCAGCAGAAAATTATAGAACATATTAGAGATCTATAGAACAATAGAGAGAAACCCTTGATCCATTAGATGATTGAGGCAAAATAAAGGCAACTATCAAACCCTAGATCAAAACCCTGGATGTCCCTAGAAAGGTAGACTACATGCATCTGAAATTGTGTGAATGCTCCCTAGTCCACTCAATGAGGGCATCTGCGATTGACCTGGACGCTCTGAGGAAGACTGCATGCATGTGTCTAGGTTAAACCCCTGGACACTCCCTTCTAGTTATTGTGTTAGTGTCTGGGATTGCCCATATGCACCCTCGACCACTCTGTGCGTGCATGTGGGGACCAAAACCTTTCGATCTGCTTCAGAAACCCTGGATTTTGTCTTCAAGCTTCTGTGCCAGCGTCTAAGACTTTCTAGACACTCCCTTAGCCACTATGTTCCAACATTTGGGAATGAAAATACCCTCCTACATGCTTGTGTCCAAGAAATAGAAACCCTAGATCTGTTTGAGCTTCACCCATGTGATTTTGAACCCTTGCGCGAACTTCCTCCATCAGACTTGTGAAAACCAAGACAAAAGAAGAGAGTATAAGATGGCTTGATCAATGTGTGCAAATGTTCTTGATATCTCTTCTATTTGTAGGCTTCCATGAGGGTCCACTTGGGGTTGAGGCTGACCTAACCAATTTCACATGTCCTTAGGGCCAACCTATTCCATTATACATGAGTAGATAAACTAATTCAAAAATCAACTTTCGTTGGTCCAAATAGGGTGATATTTAGGTCGATTTTGGTCCTCTCGAATATAGGAATTTAATGCAATCATCATGTCAGTCATCTGAGATGTCCAAGGTAGAATTTGATCCTAGTTGTAAAAATCAGCATGCCCTCTCAACTAGGAAGAATTCCACCCACCAATATCTATTTGTTGATCATCACATCATCCTTTCATGTTGTCATCATGCTTTGGTTGTCTCTGCTCAACTATATCTGCTGAAAATTTCTCGTATCTAAAAGAAGAAGAATTGGGGAGAAATAAATTCCACCCATGTTGAGCAATAGGATAATTAAACAAATAAGGGAGCATAACTTTGACCTTGGAATCTCATCTGGCAGCTTATTGTCAACCCATAATCTCAAAACGGAAGCAAGTCTCAACCCATTCTTATTGCCTATTGATCTTGCCATCAATGACCCTCAATATTCATGTGGTAGAAAACATGCATCATAATGGAATTAGGTTGTACACTACAAGTACACTCCCAACCCATTAGCCAAACGGGGAGCGGTATTCCCAACAAGCATTGCTTGAGGGTATGATGCCAATTGGGGTATACTCTACATAGAACAAATAGGGGAGAAACATATCTAACCCTATGAAGATAGGGGAGAAACATCTACAACACTATGGGTAACAGATAGAGGAGTACCTTATTGTCTAGAGATCTGTCAACCCCAAGAGCCCTCTATCTCAATTCCTCACCCTGGGAGCTCAAGCAGGGTTGGAAGAGTTGGCCCAATGTACTTAATAAGCACTGCTCCTTATCTAGAGGGGCCACATCCATCAGTCCAATCTTCTCTCTAAAGCCGAAGAACTTTCTTTTCAGTAATTCCTTGGTGAGAATATCTGCAATCTGCTCATTTGTTGATATGTGATGGAGTCTAACAACTCCTCTTTGCACCATGTCTCGAATAAAGTGATATTGAATCTCAATGTGCTTGGAATTTTCATGAAACATAGGATTCTCTACCAAACATATCCCACCCTCTTTGTTGCAATATATTATTGTAGTGTCTAGGACCTACTAAAATAGTTCTCCAAAGAGCTTCCTCAACCAAATTGCTTTGCAGCTAGACATGCTAGCAGCAATGTATCCTACTTTGATTGTGATCAATGCTACATTCTTTTTTCCCTAGTCCTCCAAGGTATCATGGCAGATCCAAGACTACGAAAAAATCCATATGTACTATTTTTGTCGATAACATTTCTTTCCCAACCAACATTAGTGTATCCACGGTTTGAACCCCTCCAACAGAATATCTCAGACCAAGTGTGATTGTCCCATGAAAATATATCACTACTTGTTTGGAAGTGATCTAACGTGCATGGAGGGGCTTGGTCATGAATTGAGTCAATGTGTTTACTTCATAACTTATGTTTGGACAAGTATTCACAAGGAACATCAGAGCCCGAATCAGTTGTCTATACTTGGATGGATTTTCCAAATCGGATCCTGTAGCTTCTCCACATAACTTTTTGAAGTTCATTTCCATCGGTGTAGCCATGGATTTTCATTCAATCATTCCAAATATTTCCAACAAATTCACAACATATTTTCCTTGTGAAAGCAAAATCTCACCAGGCCTTATCCACACCTTAAGACCCGGAAAGTAGTGCATGAAACCAAGGTCCTTCATATTAAATTCAGAGGCTAGCTCCCTCTTACACTAGATCATCAAAGGCTTACTACTTGTCAAGAATAGATCATCAACATATAAAAACAAAATCAATGGCATACCTTGGACTACCTTGAAATAGAGGTTGGGATCAACATTGCTTCTTGTGAATCCCAACTTCATTAAGTAAGAGTCCATGCATGCATACAAAGCTCGGGGAGCTTGCTTAAAACCATGCAATGACTTCATCAACCTCCAAACATGCATTCTTCAATTCTCTACTTCAAATCCTTGTGGTTGTTCAACATATACTTCTTCTTCTAACATTCCATGAAGGAATGTAATATTTACGTCCATCTGATGAAGAGTCCATCCTTCTTGCCTAGCAACAAGGGAAACTATCGAATATATGGTAGTATATCGAGCCATAGGAGAAAATATGTCATCATAATATTCTCCCTCTTTCTAAGAGAATACTCAAGCTACAAACCTTGATTTGTATTTCTAAATGGTTCCATTAATTCCATGTTTGATCTTGAATAGCCACTTTGAAGTTAGGACAGACTTCCCATTTGATCTTGGCACAACATCCCATACATCATTTTTCATAATTGATTCATATTCTGCGGCCACAAATCCTTCCAAACTTGTTCTTTTACAACTTCTTCGAATGAGGATCATTCATCTTGAATCGTAGTGCTCATGGATGCAACATATCCTTGATACCTGCATGGTTGCTTCCTTTCTCTAAATGATTTATGAATGGGAACATTTCTTTTAGCATTATGTAGAGTATCACAAAGCCAAAGTGGTCTGTTCCTAGTAGGAGGATTTAGAGGATCGATAGGCTCCATGGGATCATCAACAATATCAAACTCAGGCACGAAAAGACCATCTAGAATATCCCAGCTATCATTCTTCGTCTTCGGAGGAGGAGGCGGATGAAGGTTTCTCACTTTTCCAAGAGATGCATCTTCATCAAATGTTATGTCCCTGCTAATTTAAACCTTCCTTTGAACATGAATATATATTATATATGCTTTGGAATTTTCACAATAACCCACAAACATACCTTTCCTTCCTGTAGCTTCCAACCTGTTCCTTTTGTCCTTTGACACATGAAAATATTCAAGGCATCCAAATACACAAAGATGTCTAATATCGGGCTTGACACCTTCGAATATTTCTTCAGGGGTCTTGTTTTCTAATTCTTGATGAGGCACCTTATTTTGAACATAAAACAACATGTTTAGCTTCAGCCCAAAGGAACTTTGGCACCTTTTCATCATGGTGCATTGCATGAGAAGCTTCTAATATAGACCTATTCTTCCTTTCAGCTAAACCATTATGTTCAGGAGTATGTGGCACAATTATTTCCTTCTTGATCCATTCTTTCCTGAAAAATGCTATGAATTCATTTGACATGTATTCCCCTCCATTTGCGGACCTGAATACTTTGATTCTCTTCCCTGTTTGATTTTCGATCAAGGCTTTGAATTCCTTGAACATATCAAAGGCTTCATCCTTGTGCTTAAGGTAGTATATCCATTTCTTTCTTGAGAAGTCGTCAATGAAGGTGATGTGGTAGAGATGACCACCAATAGAATGCATAAGCACTAGACCACATATATTAGAATGAATGAGATGGAGGATGTCATTTGGTTTATTCTCACTAGAGGGGAATGGTCCCCTAGTTTTGTTTCCACTTGCACAACATGGGAAAAATCCATTATTACGGGATTGAACATCGGAATACCTGAGACTAGTTTCTTCAATTTCAGAAGAGAATCATAGTGTAGATGAGCCAGTCTATTGTGCTACAACTCGCTCAGATGATTTTTATTATGAACCATTGCTAGAAGTGGCCTTCTAGTGACTCTATAGATTCCTTCAAATATTGATCCTAATGTGAGTGCATCTCTCATAGGTGAATAGACAGACCAAGCCAAAAAATTTCTTTTAATTAAGGAAACCCTCACCCCTTTATCTTCTAATGTGTATATAGATACCATGTTCTTCATTAATCCCGACACATACATAACATCATGCAACATAATTGATTCCCCATAATTCAACTGAAATTTGATGGACCCAAATCCTTTCACAAGATGAGTGGAGTTGTCTCCAAGAATGATATTCAACTTAGCCTCCCTCTCTACTAAGTTAGAGAGGACTTCTTTGTATCTAGAGAAATGATAAGTGGCCCCACTATCATCCAACCAACTATCCCACAAATCTGGTGGAGAAGAACTAGTAAGGGTAGAAATAAGAATGTATTCAGATTTATTTACAACATTAATTTCATACTTGGCAACTCTTGACTTATTTTGAGGAGGGTGATCTTCTTCATGGTCACTTGAGGAATCCCTTCTCCTTCTTTTATATCTTCTATCGTGGTTATTCCTTTGATTTTCCTTTCTTCTTTTATTATTGTTGTTGCCTTTGGTGTTGTAACATGGCCTTTTTCTCCTCTTGGGACAATCTCTAGCATAATGACCTTTCTTGTGGAAATTATAGCATTCAATATGAGATGAACATCCTCCATTCCTTCCTTTTTCATTTTGAGAAGGAGGCTTCCTTGATGGAACTCCTTTTCCTTTCTTCTTTTTGTCATGATTGATATATGCAGCGGGCTCTCCCTCTTCATGTTTTTGAATCCTTCCTCTTGCTATCATCCTTTATTCTTCTTGACTAAGCTTCCCAACAATTTCATCAAATGACAAAAGGACATTGTTATTTCTTAATGAAGGTTTCCAAAATAGGAGGGATACCTCTAAGAGTCAAAACTACTAATTCCCTATCAGGCACATTTTCTCCAACTCTCTACAATTGATCTCTAAGGTAGGATATCCTCATAATGTAGGATTGAACAACTTCTCCTTTATTCATCTTGGTTTTTTTGAGTTGATCTTTCAAGGCGATGATCTCATTCAAATTGTTGATCTCATACATGTCGGCTATATTTTCATACATGTCTTTATACTTTCTTAAATTACCAACATATTCAAGTAAATGATCTTGTAAACCATTAGCTATAATTTTCTTTGCTTTGGACTCACCTTTCTTGTACCTATTTTTGAGGGAAGTAGAATAATTTTATAGAGGCTTGGGCATCCTTCCTTGAATGTATTCGAGCACATAATTATTGTTAGCTATGATCTCCAACATGAATTTCCATGCAGTAAAGTTTGATGTGTCACCCAACTAATCATGCTCCTTGAAGGTAGAGGAAGACATCTTGAACTTGACTAGGAAATCTTCTTTCTGATAATGAGGGATTCAATGCTTATCTTCTTTTGGGCTTGTCCTTTACCTCATCTCTGATATTATGCTATTTTTTTAGATTTTTCTATGATGTATCAATTACTTTAGCGCAATTTACTTCTTCATTTAACAATGCTCCAGTTATTAGCAATGTAACCAATCATAAATTGTAACTAAAAATAGAACAATATATGCAATGACAAACAAGAAAACAACAAAACCATAAGAGACAGAAGATTTTTCCAAGACCAAGGAAAAACACCACAAGTGGGAAAATCCGTTTCAAATCTTCTTATTTATTAGATAGCCATAAAAAATTTCAGCAGAGAGTACAATGAGCCCAATACATAAACTTGCAGCATAAATTTATAGAACAAATTGCAGGTCTACAGAGCAATAAAGAGAGACTCTTGATTGATCAAATCACTGAAGGCAACTGAAAGCAACTGTCAAACCCTAGATCAAAACCCTAAATGCTCCAAAGACCACTGTGTGAGGGCATCTATGACCGACCTAGATGCTTGCACTAAGATTACATACGTGCGTTGGGGTTAAACTCTCATAGAACTACTCCAAACCGCTCAACGCTCCATTCCAGTTATTGTGCTAGTGTCTAGGATTGTCCAGATGCATCCTTGACCAATATGTGCATTCATCTTAGGGCCAAAACCTTCTGATCTTATTCAAAAACCTTGGACATTGTCTTCAGACTTCTGCCAACATCTAAGACTTTCTGGACTCTCCCTTAACCATTGTTTGCTAGCATCTAGTGATGAAAATACCAAGTTATGTGCTTGCATCCGAGAAATATAAACCCTAGATATGTGTTAGCTTCACCCATGTGATTTTGGACCCTTGCGCGAACTTCCTCCGTTAGACCTGTGCGAACCAAGACAAAAGAAGAGAGTAGAAGATGTCTTGATCAATGTGCGGAAATGAGCTTGAGATATATTCTATTTATAGGCTTCCATGATGTTCCACTTGGGGTTGAGGGCAACTTAACCAATTTCACATGTGATTAGGGTTGACCCATTCCATTATACATGAGTGGATAAAATAATTTAAAAATCAACTTTCGTTGGTCCAAATAAGGTGATATTTAGGTTGATTTTGGTCCTCTTGAAAAGAGGAATTTAATGAAATCATCATCTCAGTCATTTGAGCTATCCAAGGTCGAATTTGACCCTTTTTGAAAAAATTAACATGATGTGGGTGTTTATACATCATTGGTCTCACCAGCATTAAGCTCTGATATTGTGGAGAGATAGAGATGTTAGTCAAGGCCTTCCTATGTAACAATGCTGGTTGAGGTGATGCTATACATATGGGTTACCAATTATACTCTTCTTATGAGGATTCTTCAGATTGAGAATGACCAAGTACCATTATAAAGAAGAAAAATAAAATTATTTTTGTAATGATTTTCTCATGGGTTTCATGAGTAACGAATTTTATTTTAGTTATGGCTCCCATTGTGAACCCTTAGGATTGGTCATAAAATCAAATTGAGTTGATGTGGTGTATGAAGTAGCCTTCTGAGCATGTTACATTTGTATACGAGTTAATGAAAGAGTAGAAGATTCTCCAAGACCAAGCTCAAGCACCTCCAGCAAGTCAGCCTCAATATGGAAAGATGAACCTCCACCAAATGACATGTTGGCCTAGGACTCCTTCAAGTTGGCTTATGTGCATGGGAAAACCACTATAAATAGGTATCTCGACCTCCATTTGAGCACAAGGATTTTTGTCAACGTCTCAAGCAAGATCAAAAGCTGAGCTATTTTGAATTTGTTTTATGTTTGTCTTTCTGTCACACGTGTGAAGGGAACTAGCGTTTTGTTCTGCTATAGATAAGACGAATTGCAGTCACACCAAAGTATTGAATATTGGTGTCAATAAGGTCTACTTGGAATGTCAAGTTCACTAACAAGTCAGGAAAGGTATAGTGAAGGCATAGAAGGATAAATATCTCCATGATATCCTCCTTCATGTAGCCTATGGTTTATGAAGGGAAGGTCGAAAAGTTGCAAAAATTGCAGGAGAGTTGAATTGCAGTAAGGAAGGATGAGGTTGCGGTGAAAGTGTTGCTAAGGTTGAAGTTGAAGACTAGAGAGAAGCTACAAGGATAAAGGTGACTTGGGCTTGGAGGAATCTTGGTCAAGGGTCTAGGTCATGGTCTTGGTATTCGTCAATTGAAGTCTCTATAAGAAGAAGAATTTGTTTGGGTTTTCCTCTGAAGTGGGAGAGGTTTTGGCCCTAGCTGATCACCTACATTTTATGTCTCTTGTCTCTTTATTATATATACATTGGTAGCTATTTGATGAAGAATAACACTATAATAATCTAAGTAAAGAGAAGATCCTAATATAAAGAAGGAAAAATCATTTACAAGTAGTTATCACTATCCTAATCTTGATGCCCTAGCTTCCTCAACACCACATGTGACCCTAATCCTTATAGGTGTGTATGTATAGCCCAATCTTGATGGAGGGAGAGATTTCCTAATCTTGATGCTATAAATTCTTCAACACCACATGTGACCCTAATGCTTATATATATATATATACACACACACACATTATCACCAGTGTGCATATAATTAATGATGGACCCACACTTATTCCACTACAATGTGATGGACCAAGTTGAAATGGCCTGATCAACGATTTTGGATAAATGTGCAATGCAACCCTACCTGTTAATGTCATAACAAGGACCTTCCGCTATCTCTATTTCGTGGCAAGGTTCCAAGGCAACATTTAATGGTCCATCAACGATGCACTCATTCGACAATCTAAATGCAATAGTGCTACCCCCCTGCTGACGTCACAAAGGGGTGTCATATAATGTGATCCTTGTCATTCATTCACTAGTCAATCCTCCACTTTCGATGACTCACACGTCAAGTGCTCCAGATCCTAGTAACATTTTTATACCAATATGACTTTATTTTAACACCCACTCTAATCATATGTTCCACTTGATGATCGCAAGTTTCCCTCCAAGCAACTAAACTCCAAAACCATTGCAACAATGGTTTTTAGCTTATACACATAAAAATGCACATAGGCCTCACCAGGACATTAACCTAGACATATGTATCCTTATACATGTATTCTTGAATCATGCATATTCCACAATATATTATGGATTTCGAGTCCTGGTAATCTTGCCTTCGATATTGTGCATTAACGTTGTTTCAAGGTACATGTATATGCTTTGGAAAATCTAAGGCCCTCACATAATTCGCTAAGGTTACTTCACCACCATTGGTGCCTACAACTTTCATAGATATATGTACATTTATATAACTACATATACATATATAAATATGTATGTATGTATGTATACATAACAATTTCAGTACCCACATCATGTTCAAGATGGGTGGTTCTTAGCCTTACACCTAATATATATCAATATGTGTATCTACAATAATTAAGTATTATCTAGTAGTGTCAATAGTATATTCATATTTATATATGTATATATATGTGCACCTAATAGGCTTATTATACTCTGCTACAACAATAAAGTAATGCAACCATCCTTGTTCCTTTTCTATTATTGTTACGTTGTTATCTCCCTAGTGAATAACATTTGAGTGATGTGAGGGATAAATTTAGTTCACCAACTTATTTAAGCCCACTATGAACACACAACACTCTGCCTAGAAAGGAGATTTAATACCTCACCTCGATAACCATATGCCTCAATAGAATTATTTCCTATAATTACACACTAGATTATTTGACCATATCTCATGTATTGCTTATAAAAAGATCTAATGTGTCATACATTACATGCTTAAGAGCATCTAACAACAATGTTATACATACATGTCAAGCATTCATGTAATTTACACACATCAACAACACCATACATTTGAGAGCTATGGATAATTTCTTCAAGTTGAGCACCATCTGAACGCAAGTTGTCCAGCCACAAGAGAACCATCCATATATATCATGTTATGTATTTGTCATTATTATGCAAGTAATCAGAGCATCAGAATCCTTTCCCATAGGGAAAATGTTTTGTATAATACAATGACATATAGTTAACACAATAATTACAAGATGGAACATATTACCCATGGTAAACTAGGAATTTGAGTCTAGAACTATGAATCACCACCCAACCATATATTTGGCTACACTATAGATTTTCTTGTAGCTAATCACCCCTGAGCCATATTGCAGAGCCTGAGGAGGTTTTCTCAAGGGATATGACTATTGTTGCTAGCTCATAGGGACTCTAGAGGACCAACCACCTCCACACACTGGCTACTCAATGAAGTCAATAACTCTCCAAATCAAAGAATGAAATAGGGAATCCAAAGGCCCTCAATCTCCACCCTCCAACCAAATAAGATAGTATATAGGTGCTTCACCTCCACCCTCATTAATGAAAGGGAGTCTAGAGGTTGACACCTCCAGCATCAAAACTAGTACACGGTGATTCAACACAATTTTCGGAGTCCTTAACTTACTATAAAACTAAGATAACAAGAAGAGGAGACCTCAAAATTCTCTTGTTATGAATTTCTAGGAATTGGCCTCCATCTCAATGTCAAGGAATCTAGAGATCTCCATCCCTCACCTAAGAGAGATTCTTCCAATCCTCCTCATGCTCAACTAAATTTGATTTATTTCCTAATCCTTTAGCAATGTAGATTTTACTCTTTTCTTCCTCTAAATTGATAAGCTTAATCCCCTTTAGGACTTAGATATACAAAACTCATTGTAGCCTTTGGTTTTATATGTTTAAGCTAGCCTTCTTATGAATACTCCACAATGGTTTCCACTCCTTCTATGACTATGAGTTTGTTTCTTTACTGTTCTACGTAGAGGAACACTTCCAATAACTTCTTTATAGGTTCTAACCCTGTACCGAAATTACCTACAAACAAATTCTTAAAGAAAATAAATAAATAATGGAAAGAACATAAAGTATACACATAGATTTTCTCCTGGAAGCCAAACCAAGAAAACCATACTGATTTTTCATTATATTCCTTTCAATGTTACAATACACATATATACATACTGAAGCATTCATAAACCCCAATCCATTAACCCTAGATTACAACATAACCATAGTTCCCTTGACCAGATCTAAAAAATACCATGGGAAAAAACATCATGCCAAAAAACCATGGGTAGGTTTGCCCACCATCTTTGGTTCCTCCCCCCATCCTTGGGTATTCCCAACTATTATTAGGTATACATATTTTATTTTTCTTAGGGTGCTATCCCGAACCCCATGTGTTTGGTCAATTCAAAGTGTCCTAAATTGTTCTATTAATTGTCAATCCGAGAGTCGTAAACTGTTGAAGTGCGACGCACTATATGTGCAAGATAACTTATTTCTTATTTTGTTGTCATTTTTGAGTTTTGTTTTGTTCTGGGCTTATTTATGTTAATTCCCTAATCTGAGATGGAAATTCTAAAAGACAAGTATGATATAAATGTTCAAGGCAATGATGTCTTTTAAAATGATTTTCAAAACTTCAAACTTTCTAGAAACATGCGATGATGAAACTACTTCTTGAAAAGAGAGTGAAAATGTGCCACTATTCTAATTAAACAATGGTGAGCTAGTGGCCATGAAACCCATTATCCTTGCTTCCATGAAAATATAAGAAAAACTAAACTCAAAGAAATCTAAGAATTGCAAGCAAAGTAAACTAAAATCACATTACATCAACTCATATTCTGACCCCTCACCATTCGACTCACTCTGGCTTTAGGAGGTAATCATAAACAACTTGAGCAATCCGATATCCAATTTGCAGAAAATAAAACTAATATCAAACTACACACTTCATACCTCAATCCCTCACCATTCAACTCGCTCTAGCTTTAGGAGGTAACTGAAAATGTCATGAGAAATTCAATAACTAACTTGCAGAAATAAACTAATATCAAACTACACACTTCATACTTCAATCCCTCACCATTCGACTTGCTTTGGCTTTAGGAGGTAACTGAGAATGTCATGAGCAATTCAATAACTAACTTGTAGAAAAGTAAACGAGCAAAACTGAAATAAATAACACAATGTTGGAACTAAGAACTAAAGGAAATGAAAATCAGCAGAAGGACAAGAATGATTCCATGTCATTAGTCATTAGAAAATTATATGCTGCCCGGGCTGCCTATTGTGATCTGAAACAAAAGCATTGATCAGTTAATAGTATATAAAATGTGAAAAACTATGGACAGCTATCAAGTGTTATTACCATAAGAACTGTGATATATATACAAGTGAATGATTATGGCATAAGAACATAAAAAATTGAAACATGAAACTCTACAGTAATAAACAAGACCTCGGCCTGTGCAAGGGCCCTCTGCACAATCCTTGGACAATCAATGATCAACCACCAATTGAGATAAAAAACAGAGACTTCTCATGTATTAAAATGCAGTCACAACACAATGATAAAGTTACGACACAGTGGGTTCCTTTACAGTCAAAATTCCATTATCAAAAAGCTAACTAATATGCGTATGAGAACACATTATTTATAACAGAAGATAATATAATTGTTTTCCTACATTTGGTGCTGATACAAGACACGTAAACAACCACGTCTCAAGATTTATCACTATGGCTGCCATGAGGATTCAATCTTTGGAAGGTGGTTGTTGGATCTGGTTCATGGAGCAGTCCACAGGTGTTAAATTGTCCCTCGAGATCTAGGAACAACCATGCAAAGCTTCACGTGGTGAAAAACAGAGTTTTATCACCGTAGGACTCTTGAGTTGACCACCATTTTTCCCATCGTTGACTATGGCCTTTTCTGATGAATTCGACTGAGCCAATAGGACTTGGTCCATGTCCACATCGGTTGCAACTTTCCCATGTGGCTTGATTCGCCTGAAGACACCTGCAATCTAGAGTTTGACAAAACAGCTGTGGAAACTTGGGCTGGCTACGGAAAGTGTCAAGATTTCGCAGCTTATAAACAAAAACCTAGTTCAAATAGCAACACAAACACATAGTCAAGAAACCACTTTAAATGCCCTTTTTTAAACTATTATGCGATGATACTGATGATTTAGGAGGTTCAGATGAATGGAAAGAAGCTATAAAAAGGTGTAGGAAAGATGCAATTTTGGGACACAACATACCCCCACTGTGAAGGTGTTATATGTCCTCATGCAACCAAAATTTGGACTACCTCCCCTTTGAACCATATGTTCTGAAGCTTTTGCCAGTACATCCAGCCCTCTTCCTCTCTTTCTTAGTGCTGCTAACATCCTGGGCTTCTTCATCAAGCATCTGAATTTAAGATTAACTAGTGCTCTACTTATCTTTTTGCATTTCTTCTTCAATTTTCTATTCTTTTTGTGCCATAGTCCCAGGTGTAGCATAGTGTTGTCATGGATGATCTTGTCCAGTCTGCTCTGTTCTTTGAGTGCTTCATTTTCATTTTTAATATGTCAATTTAAAACCTCCAACTCAAAGATTTCTTGTTTCAATGATTGGACTAGGGCTTCTTGTGCTATGTGAGGTTGAGTGGATGAAGTGCTGGGACCCGTGGTTGTTCTTTCCAAGGACTCTATGTAATCATACACCTGTTGCTGCTTCTTCTTACATATTGCGGACTACTGTCTTTTTTCTTCTATTTTCCTTTCCCTTTCTTTTTGGCCATAGCTGACTGTTTCTGAAGGTGAACCAATCTCTCAGACAATACTTGATGGTATTCTTCTGAGGAAGGGGTTTGATGCACAGCCTCAGTGCTTCTTTTCTCTTTTGATTTTGTTGGCTTTTTACCCTCAGTCTCTTCCTTCCTCCTTTTAGACAGTCTTTCTTCCCTACTAGTTTTCTCAACTGTTTTAGTAGGAGTCTTTTCCTTCCCCCTTTTAGACAGTCTTTCTTCCCTACTATTTTTCTCAACTGTGTTAGTAGGAGTATTTTCCTTCCCCTTTTTAGACAGTCTTTCTTTTCTCTCAACTGTGTTAGTATGAGGGCTTTGAGTTTTATCATCTGTTCTCTTTCTTCTACTTCTTTTTGATCTATTGCCTTCAGGGGTTTCTTGGGGTTCTTCAAAGAAATTTCTAATTAAAAACTGCTCCCAAGTATCCTTTTTCTCCTTCAATTGTTTTTCTATCAGGATTTTTATGAGACCATGGTGATACAAATGTGGGTCTACGTCATCTAGATGCTTTTGAACAGTTACAGACATCTTTTTCAAACTATTTAGTAAGAAATATGGCAAATTAAGGATCTAGTTGTCTAGGAAATTCATCAATATATGTGCATGATACATGTACATTTCTCCAAAACATCCCTCACAGGTGATAAATTTTTGAATAACTAACAATAAGCTAGCCCATTCTTCTTTTAAAACATGAACAAGAATTCCCTTTTTGAAAACGGTGATGTCCATACCTGGTTCCCGTAAGATCACTCTCCAAGCTTCATCACCAATGCCCCGGTTCTTAAACCAACGTTCACCTCCTTGGGGAAGCTCTGTAGCAGCTGCTATTTACGCTTTAGTTACTGTGAATTTTAGGTCTCCAATTTCCACCTCTAGTCCATTAAAAGACCTTGAAAAGGCCTTTGTAACCTCCCTATAGTAGCCTTTGAATTTCTGGAAAAAACATAACCACCTGGCCTTCTTCAATATATCTTTCACTTCCGTATATCCTTCAATAAACTTAGGTCCCTCTGGTTCTGCCCTCAACAACCGTCCCATCCTTTCTTATGTTCTTTAAAACTCGTCTGAATTAGCAGAGATGGTCAGGGTTTATGAAGGAGACTAGCAACTGTAAGCGGATATCAGAGAATAGGTACATGGAATGAAGCGAAACAGAGAACAAAATGGGGTGAAGGCTTATGTGAGCACGGTGGAAATGAAGCCGTGAGGTCAATAGAACAGTAGGGGGAGAAAGTGCATCCGGTAGTTTTTAAAATTGGGTGACTGTAGAATGGACGCAAGATCTTTTATAAAATAGTTGCGGAGTTTGTGCGGCTGAAAGAAGCCGTAATAAAATCAACCACGATTTCATAATGACAAAAAGAGTGTGAGAATTGTTGACACGTAATCCGAAACGGATGGGTAAACTGGACAGTCATCCAGAAGATGAATTGATCTGTCATGTTTGTGTATATAAATGTATGTTAGCTAATGAATAAGACATCAGCTTTTCTCCCGCTCATTCTGGAGTTACCCTGGCCTGACATGGTATCAGAGCACAGGTCCCTGAAATAGTAGTAACTCCTGCTGTCCTGAGAGCTGCTCAGTCCTGAGCGCTACTCTGACATTGACTGCACTATAAGCGTTTTTCATTCCACGCACGCTGCTGAGGGAGGTCGGAGCATTTCAATAATAGCGCTGTCTGCTGCCCCTTCTGTTACGCTCGCCGCACCTGTTACGCTGAGCTTTCTGGACAAGGTATGTAACGTTTGGAACCTGCGTGTGGTCAATGCTATGAATCCTGCTAACATTTGAAACCTGTAACGTTTGAAACCGGCGATGAAACCTGCGTATTGCACTTGTGATGAAACCTGGGTATTGTACCTGTGATGAAACCTGCGTGTGGCTAGCCCGTAGCGCGTGTTTTTTTTTGGCATTGAAAGGCAATGTATTTTGGCTGTAGAAAACCGTGTTTTTTGGCATTGAAAGGCAGTAAACCGTGGTAATTTTTGCTGTAAAAAAAAAAAAAAAAAAAAAAAAAAAAAAAAAAAAAAAAAAAAAAAAAAAAAAAAAAAAAAAAAAAAAAAACCGTGTTATTATGGATTTCTGGGTTAACACTATCAACAAAAGAGTTCGTTGTGCTGGTTATCACACCAGAACTCAAATATGCCGCTAGTGGTTTTACAAATTTCTTATCTAAGACTAACAACCAAAGAGCGAGAGTTGACGAAGGCTAAGATTTGTGTGCTTTCTTAATGTGGTACTATTAATATACGGTTTTGGACGTTATAATATTTATTGGCCTATTTAAGTGGGATTTCTAAGGTTTAGAATATTAAATACAAATATAAGAGGAAACGGATAAAGGTTTTGCTGTAGAAAACCGTGGCATCAAAGTGGCACACAGGAATCGTGCTCCTTTCCCTTGCTGAAGAGTACCGCCTGTTGTTTGCATTCGGGTGGTGTTGCAGTTAATCGAACTCGTGACCTGCATGCTGCTTTGTTGCAACAGCTGAAAGTTGTAGTGCCGAGTTAGTAATTTGGCGCGGCAGCTGAAATTTGATGCGGTTCATTTCTTCCAATATAATAAATGACTGTTGGGTAATTGTTGTAAAGATTGATGCCGAATCTGTAGAGGAGCCCCTCTAAAGTTGTGTGAGATCTAGATGAAATCGATAAATGCATATATTACTTTTGTTCTCCTCTGTAAAATTTATTGTTGTAGCGTTGAATACTGGGTTTGAAGCCAGTGTTTTAAAGCCAGAGTTTGAAGCCAGTGTTTGAAGCAGCAAGCGCTCAAAATCTTTTTGCAGAAATATATATATGGTGATATATGTAGCAGAATTTTAAATGATTTTTTCTCCATA
Source organism: Pinus taeda (assembly GCA_000404065.3). Classification (NCBI taxonomy): domain Eukaryota; kingdom Viridiplantae; phylum Streptophyta; class Pinopsida; order Pinales; family Pinaceae; genus Pinus; species Pinus taeda. The sequence continues at coordinate 5,172 of APFE031279927.1, read as the reverse complement.
TCAAAATCATTTTTTAAAGCAGCAGAAGTTTTTTAAGAGCAATTTTTTTCGCCATCAGAAGCATTAATATATCAGCAAAAGTTTTTT
>APFE031279923.1:0-24863 GCA_000404065.3 Pinus taeda | reverse complement strand
TATGATATGAAAAGAGGAGTTTTGATCACTGATGGTAGTATGCAAATATTGACTCTAAGATCAACGTTATTGGGGATGTCAACTGCTTGTAGACGTCAAGAACACTGTAAACCAAGTGCCTAACCATGTGGGCCAATACGATAAAAAACTCAAACTAAAATGCAAAACTGAATGCTGACAACTCAAATAACACAAACTGACTCAAGATTGCCTTGAAATTGAATAAAAAAATGCTCAATACTGACTTACTTAACCGACAACTGAAGTTTTAAAATGGTAAAAAATTAATGAAGCTCCATGGCCTTCTCTTCCGACTCCGAACTCCAGTGATTCTCTACTTCACACTTGCAGAAAACTAAACTGGTATTTACAATGAAATTGGAAGATTTCTGAGAAGCATGCTTTTAGAAAAGATAGTGCTTAAGGAGCCTACCAATGATTCGTCCTCCTAAGCATGCTTCTCAATTTATCTCATTTAGCATGAAGGCATTTAGCTCTCAGAAAGCTGAAATCTTATAACAACCTTTCCACATATTTTCAAATTTATTGTCCTTGCCCTTGTCCTCGTTCGTGGCACCCGAGAAAAGGATTCTGCGTGCCAGATTGGACTACCTTAGAGAGACATTTCAGATAAGAGAAGGAGATTTTCTCACATTTGATGCTGTGAGCCAAGCTATACAATGTGTTGGCCATATTATCTGATCAAAGGCAGATTATGGAATGATGATATTTGCTGACAAAAGATACAGCCGTCATGACAAGTGCTCCAAGTTGCCAAGATGGATATTGTCGCATTTAGGTAATGCACATCTCAATTTAAGCACTGACGTGGCTTTACACATAGCCCGTAAGGTTTTACGTCGGATGGCTTAACCATATGACAAGGCAACAAATGGTTGAGCATATGGACCTACGGCTTTCACAATGCCAAGATCCAGATCCCGGTGCGATCTTTTGGAGATTTTGTGGGATTGCTCTCAGTAGAGTTGTCACCATAAGCTGAAACAGTGGAATGTTAGCTTAAAGTTTGTTTTATTAAAATGGCAAATGCAACGTGGCAAACCGAACTTTAGTCAAGGCTATCTATCACAGCCAAAGAATGCGATTTGATTTAAGATTTCAATCTGCGCTCCAGCATTTATCTTTTAATTAGACAATGATCAGAGGATTTTTAGGGACACAGTTCTGTTTTAGAAGAAAACACTTTTTTCTATTATTGTAATTGCAGTTCAAACGGCGCCCTGATTGCTGGGTCGATATCTGTTTTTGTTTTAGAATAGTTTACAAAAATAATTTTTTGTAAGGAGAGGGGAGAGTTCTGAGTGCTGAGAGCTGGTGGAGAACAACAGAGCTTTCATGTACAGTCTTTGACAGAGTTTTTAATGAAATTACACAGCTCTGACTTCTGAGATTCCTGTGGTATGAAAGTTAGCATCAGTTTTTCTTGTGTTTCATATGTAAACTGTTATGTTTCATTTCACTTCATGATCATTTCTGAGTGAACAAATGAAGTGTTTAGGTAGAATTCATAGTATTATATGCTTTGCCTATAAGTTTGTTCATGTTCAATGTTTTCTTCTGTTTGACAAGGATTCAAAGTTATTGTTTGCCCTTGTCAGCTCCTCACCAGTCTTGCCATCCCATTTAAATCTCAATTTGATGTTAAATTTCTTGCCTACCTTGCCTCAGTCGATAATCTGTGTTAGTCATTATATTTCTCTGCTCAAGCTGTGACTTTACCCATGCAGCCCAGAAAAACCCCATCATTTTATTAAAAAACCCTTTGATCAGTTTACTAGCCTAAAATCAGTGTTAGCCTATTGGTCATCTCATCTATTAAATATTTTACGAGATAGACCGGAGAGAGCCTTCTCCTACCCCGTAGGGCTAGCTATGAGGCTAAATGGTTTGATGTTGCCTTGAGTTTTACCTTTCTCAGCCTGAGGTGAAATTTCAAGCGCTAACATAATCCACACCTACAACCTATAAATTGTACCACATTGTTGCACACTACAAATTGGAAATGAAAATTGAAAAACCACACATGCCATTTCCTACTCTAACCTACTAAAAATATATGCCCAATCAGGTGAAATAAAAAACCCATTGCAACAATCCAAGTAAATGGTTACTTAACTGATTTATTTTCACATTTTCTTTAAGCAAAAAGGAAAATTTAATAAATGGAAACTCAAACTAGAATTTGAATCTAATCCCTCTGTCGTGAACAAAACAAACTCTACCATCACTAATGATTATAGAAGACTAGCCATAGGGTCTTGGAAAACATGAAAACCATATCTTGTCTGATGATCTAATTGTTCCTTTTGCTTTAGTTGTGAACTGTCAAGCTCATGATTAAAGTCATCATATTTTCCATTCTCAAAATGAAGGGGTAGAAATATAACTTGTTGCTTGTGCTGAAATGAAACTTCAAAAGGAAGATGGTGAGATGGAAAAATATGGGGGAAATTATGACATTCTAAATCTTCAATCCTGATTTCAGTGTCATTGGCCAACTCTTCTAAAAAATAAATTTTATATTTTGAGCTACATTTTCATGACTTTAAATTAGAATACAAAAATGAAGAAATATTTTCATTCACTTCACCATTGGTATACCCATCATTCCATTCTTTAAAACCTTGAATGGAAATAGGGTCTGGCACAAATTCTATTTTCTCCATCCATGTTTCCAAGAAGATAACCCAAAAGTTTGTTATGGATGTTATGGAATTCACATACAAACATTCAATCCAATGTTCGCACTTCCCCTTGAATGAATCATTAAATAATATCATGTATACATCTTCACACTTGACTTTTAGAAGATCAATAAACTCACAAAAAATTGAAATATGTTTCAAAGTCAAGCTCAATTCCTCTCCACTAAATTTTGTACCATTCTTCAAAAAATATTCATCTTGTTGGAAATAATATTGAGGGGGGGGTGTGAATCAGTATTATTAGATCAATAATTTCATTTCCCAAACAGATTTATATATGCTACTTCAGCTAAGTGAACTAGCATGTACACGTGACTGTACTAAAAGAAACTAGCGTATATGTAGAGAACTTTTGATTTAGACAGTTTATCATGTATTAAACTTTAACCAGTATATTAGATATTTATTAGATAGTGCAGTAAAAGCAGAATAAATCATCACACATAATAAACACACATGAACACCAAGATATAAGGTGGAAACCCAATGTGGGTAAAAATCACCTGCTACTGTCATCTCTATCCTCTTTTAATAAGTAGAAACTCTGTTTACAATCTTGTACTAGTGGAGAATCATACCAGTACGCAGGCACCCACCTACAGAAGGCTACAACCTTCTCTCGTTCTCCAGCAACTACTGGAAGGGAGCTACAACCCCCTAGCTCTTGTACTAGCCAATATGTTTATTAGTACGTAGGTGCCAGCCTACAGAAAACTCCACTCTTCTACCAGGGACCATGTTTCGTGAATTTTCAGACTGGATACTCCTGGAACACAACACCACAAAATGAAGGTCACGTTTAATTGAATTTTTATACTGGACCCATCAACAACATTATAAAATCATCACATACATCTGCGTCAACCAATCACTGAAACTCAATCATCATAACCTAAATCTGATCATTCAGAACATTGTCACTAGAATACAGTCACTAGAACCCAAAGAAGAACCCAGAACTCTGCAATAGCAATCAGAAATAACTAAAACATAATTCATAAGGTATACGCTACTTCCATGTGTCAAACCAGCATGTATACACACTTTTATCAAAGGCAACTAGTGTACACATCTGTAAATATTAATTCATAATTTTGCAGCTATTACAGACTTCAGTTATACCTAGATCATAACATTTACATAATAACACACGCGTTAGTATTAAGATCTAGACTATACAAGATCAAACCATACAATGATAATTCATTTTAAGCCTTAATATCCCTATCCATCATTAGATCTTATCCCTCATCAACCGCTAAGGTTCATCCTTGGTTCAGATCAAGCAAAGCACCATAAACCAATAACCTGCATACCAGATCTCACACTTCATCAGATATTCGATACTTGCACACCTTGGCCTAATGATCTTTTCCTCCTTATATAGTTTTAGGCCTTTCTCAATACCATGGATGAAAACCACTTAGGACCAATACCTTGGACCAAATACCTAGGGTAAATACCTCGGACCAAATACCTTGGACCAATACCATGGATCAAAATACCTTGGACCAAATACCTCGGACAAAAAAATTAGTTTTCCAACATATACACACTTTTCCTTCTGTGAAAGTGCATGTGTATGTATACGCTACTTGTGTTCAGTGAACCTACGTGTATACGCAACTTGGGCAAGGTGAATCTGCGTATACCTCTCTTTCTTCATTCTTTGTAGTCTAATCTGTAACTCTTTGTTGTTGACATGCTGCACCATGATCTTTCATCTGAGTGAGTTGCCATCAAGGACAACACCTGTATCATAATGCCAACAATCTCCCCCTCTTGACTTGTTGGCAGCAACAACACCAAGTCACTCTCCTCCTTTGACATCAAGGGCAAGGGGTGGACCAAGATAATTTCTCCCTTCAATATACATTATGCTGGTCATGCTCCCCCTGAGTACATGTTGAAATCTATGATTGAGCTTCCCTTTTGTACATGCTGAGATGTAGTGAAACCCTCCATGCTCTTCCTGAGTATAAGCAGAGTCTGCAAAAAAATATTTTCTAAAGAATAACATGACTCTATAAATCAACTATGTGAGGATGACCTTCCTATCACCAATGAATCATACATATATCCATCCCAATCGAGTGGGGATATACCAAATTTGACTCATCCACCCAACTAAGTGGGGATATACATGACAGAAACAAGAAATATTACATCATCCATCCCATGTAAAGTGGGGATACAAATTACATCATTTGTCCAAGAGGACTCATATCACTTCCTAGAATTTTACATGACTTGAGTAACAAATGGCATAAATATCTGAAGCCATATTTGGACTCAACAACCATAATGCCAACAATGCTGAAAGTACGTGAAGGCTAATGCTCCCCCTAAACCTATGCTACTTGTGCATTATTATTAGGTCAATGATCAAGGCATATTTTGTCAGTTAGATAAAATTAATGAACAAAGCATATAGACATTAATCATCAATATCAGTCAGAGCACCCATATCAGATCCAGCCCCACTGTTTTTGTTGTCTGAAACACATATACGCTCCTTTTACCCATAGAAACCCACATGTGTATGTGACTATACTTCATGAAACACGCATATAATATTCTTTTTTTGAAAAAAGTTGGATTTAACGGCAGGATGATGCAACAACTGCTCCCAGCTTTTGTCTGAGATATTCAAATGTCTCTCTGGTAGTGGTTTAGTGAATATATCAACAACCTATTCTTTGGAGGGAACATACTCCAATTTGACCTTTTGTTCAATCACTTGTTCATGTAGAAAATGGTGTTTGATGGGTATGTGCTTGGTCTTGGAGTGCATGACTAGATTCTTTGAAATACTGATGGCACTTGTATTATCACATAGAATGGAGATGGGTGGAGTGCATGCGATCTGAATGTCTTGCAAGGTTTTCATCATCCAAAGTAGTTGTGTGCAACAAGATGCAGTAGCCACATATTCTGCTTCAGCTGTAGCTAGCGCAATTGAACTTTTCTTCTTGCTGAACCAAGACACTAACCTAGAACCCATATAGAATGCGCCACCACTAGTGCTTTTTCTGTCACTAACACTTCCTACCCAATTTGCATCTTCATGAAGAGTGAGATCTATATCTCTAGGATACCATAAACCACATTTCTGTGTTCCTTGAAGATATTTGAAAATTCTTTTGACTGCCTAAAGGTGTGATTCCTTTGGATTTGCTTGGAATCTTCCAACTATTCCTATTGCATGCATGATGTCAGGTTGGGCACCTGTTAGACAAAGCAAACTACCAATAATGGATCTGTAAGCCAGTTGATGTACTACTTCTGATTCATCATTTGAGCTGAGACTGCATCCTTTTACCATTGGTGTTGGGTAGCGGAAGCCCCGCGCAACAGTCATGGGGCACGAAGCCCGCAATTTTGGGTAAAACAAGGGTAAAGATTCTGTGAGAAGCTCAGAGCACGATTTGTAATAAGTTAAAATCAAAAGGTAGTCTGCCCAAAAATAATGTAAAGAAATGTAAGTAGAGTCAGCCTGCCCATGGATCGCAGTCCATGGAAAGGTATAAATAGAGCAAGGCTCTATGGGTAGAGCAAGCTAAGGTTTGGTGTATGGTTTTGGATCTGAAATGTAATCGGTTCGGAGAAAAGGAGTATGAAAGCATTTGTAAGTCTGAGTTAGGTATTTGGGTAGTGATAGAGGCTCTACAACTATGTGTGCAGAGGCTTGAAAGAGTCTGTAGCTGTGTGTGTAGACCCCTGCAGCTAAGTGCGCAGGGCAGATCTGGATGTATTGGTGACAAGTGGAAATAATGATAAGATTCTTCTGCAAATTCTTTGTTACAATCTGAGTTATTGCGAATGTAACTATATGAATGGTTGATATAACTATTTAATCTTTGTGCATATGCTTATGTTATAGATATATGTGAATCTAAGGTTATTCTAAGTGCACGAACTGGTTAAATCTGTCAAATGTTTGCTTAAAGACCCTTCTAAGTAAATAGGAGTTACAATACTTCATCAAATAGATTAGATCTGTAAACATCACAATTATAGAAAGATAAAATCATTATGGATTTACACAAGTATAGAGAAGCGTGAGGCTACAGAGTGGTGCACGATACCTCCAGAACACATCCCGATATCCCAAGGGTGTAGAAACCTGGTTCCAACACCCTGCCCTGCTACCTCAGGTGAGACCTTGTTATAGAAATTTTTGGGCACTGTAACCCCAATCATAAATGTCCACAAACTAAGGGCTACTAAGTCCCTAAAAGTGTTGCTTCACTACATAAAGGAACAAGGTCAGCTGATTACATCATCTCCCAAAAATTCTCCATAGGAAACTGCTCAGAATTGGTCAAAATTGGACCATACTGAATGCCCAGTGCAGAGGGTGCGATGCGTCTCACCTAATACACATGGGAGGTGCAATTCATATTGAAAATTCCCTCTACAGGGTGCGATGGACGAGAATAGACAAGTGGCAGAGAAAGTTTGCTAAGTGGATGATCAAGGAATCTTCTAGAAACTTCTCATATGACACTTGCCTCTCAGAATTTGCTCAAGGATGAGTAAGAGATCAATGAAATCTACAAGTGGAACCAAGAACTATCAGAGAGAGGACACTAATAAAAAACCCAGAGCTGACTCACACCTTTGAAAAAATCTATATATGGTTCTCTCATACCAGAGATCCAGAGGTTGGAGGCTGGAATCTTGTATCTTGTAGAGAAGTGCTATTGGTTTTCTGGTGAAACTTCATAGTGCTGGGTGATGTAAGATTTATTTGAGGTGAAGAAGGGCTTTCTTGCTAGAGGATGATGATGAGTTAGAACAATTGGTTGTAATCCTCTTTCTATTCTTGATATTAATAAAACTATTCAAGTTTTCCTCCACATTCTTGTGTGTTTGATTTTATATGCATTTGTGTGGTCAATACATATCTGGTCCTGTGTTGTTTATGAATATAGATCTCTATTCTTCGATAGTATTATGCTGCTTTGATTTCACAGGTGCTCTTTGAAGCTGGGTAGACAAAGAAGAAGCAGCGAAGATCTATTAGGAAGGAGAGGAATCGGGCAAGGAACCAAGCGCAAGACTAAGGTTGGTGTCCTTTGTTCCACTCTTATCTATTTTTCATAAAGGGAAGCGAAAGTAGTTTTAACTTGTTTGTTTCTAAGATAGCTACCAGTCTTAGTGGGATAGTAGCTCTGAGTGGACACTATTCCCAGTAACAAAATGGCGACTCCACTGGGGAGTGAATAGATTGATTGCTGGTCTATTTTTGTTTGTTTTATAGACCTACAGATGGAGCCAGAAGTCAAGCCAGCTAGCCTTCGAACTGCATTTGCTATGCAAGTGCAAAGTAGATCAATGCTGCTTCAGTCTATCTCCGGGTTTGGTTTATAAGTTGAACAATCGATCTGAAAACACTCTAATTTCCCTAAGTGGTGGCTCTAGTAACCTCCTTAGACCAACCCCTATGATTTATATTTACTGAACATCACTCACTTGGCCTAAATCCTTGAACTGAACTGGAAATTGTGAGCAGAGACTGGATAAAAGTCTCGCACTGGTACCATCGCACCCTCCCTTCAAGGTAGTCTGTATGCATCGCACCTCTCGTATGCAGTAGGTGAGATGCATACTGGATTCCCTATGTAACAGGTGCGATGGTCAAGGAAGGTTAACTTTACCTTTAGACTTTGGTTTTTATTCACTCTTTTTAGTTCTATTCAGGGGTTTTGTTGTCTGTGGTCAGTATATCTCTGTGGAAACCCCCTTCTTTTCCATCATTCCACCTCCATTGTGCATAGAACTATAAGTGTTTTTATGTATTGTGCACCATTTTCAGTTCTCTTTTACAAAGAAGTAGCATAATCAGACTGTCGTTTCTTAATCGGAAAGTGTTGCAAGTGTCATTTTCAGTCATAGAAGAGGATCACATTGTTCTTGGTAGTCAATTGTACTTTTACTCTTGTATGTGATTTGAATTAGTAGTTTTTAAAGTGTCAAAAATAGTTTTCATTTCGAAATCACAAAGTGTCGTCCTTATCTTCACTTCATTTTGAAAAGAAACTTGTTAGTATTGTCGCTTTGGAAAATAATTCAGATTTTCACTTAGCGTTCTTCTTGTCATTCATACATTAAGAAGGTTGAAAAAAAATACATGCATGTGCATTTGCATTTAGACTTCTTGGTTTGATTTAGGACAGTGCATTTAGTGTGTGCTCTGTGCTCTTTGTTGAAAGACCCTCAGTTCTCTTTCCTCAGTAGCTAGGATTTACATTGCCAAAAGAAGATTAAACAATTGTTTATCATCTTAGACTACATTTTAGGAATTGTATACACATCACGCGGTGAACCTGAAAGGCGAATTTTTAAACAAGATCAACCATAAAATAAATTTAATGAATCTGAAAATGCTTTGGAACCTAACGCACAACATCTAGAAGTATAGGCTAGAGACGTATTCCGGCGTCGTAAAACCTGGTAACTGTTGTTTTCATTGTTGGTTGCGTGATTCCTCCACATTGAGACGACAAGTGCCAGTATGGACTTGTGCTCCCATGTACCATTGAGTATATATTGGGAGACCACAATAGGCTATATCCTTTATCCTTAGGAAGCTGTGTCTGCCGCCCTATCGATCGCAATGCACTGAACATAGCATTTGGGAAGATTAAATGCCATACCGTAAAAAGTATTCTTCCATTTTGCGATTGGTTTAGTAATCCCTTTGCCTAGATTTCCAAAGAAGTCTCTTTCATTCCTTTTCAGACTCCTTAAAGGAAAAGGTCCATCTGAGCACTTGTCACTTCAGGCTCATTAAAAATCAAAGGCGACTAGAGCCATATTTTGTTTTTTCTTGACTCTTAAAAATTGAAAAAACAAGTTGTGTCAAAGCATATAAAATTCATTTAATTTGGAATCATTTTCCCCTTTTTTATTTTGAGTTGATCAAGTAATCCGCAATTGTGGAATAAAGTCAATGAAAACCCCGCCATTCACAGAGACTTACGAGTCAACCATCGTTGACTTCGGAAATGAAGCTGTTCCAGACAAAGCGAACTCATTTGACCGGATCAAAGTCCCCTAGGTTAGTTGGAGTAAGTACTCCGACATCCTCTCAGAGACTCTGATTACTCCGAACATTTATGGTATCCCTGCCTCTATAGAAGAAATTCTGCAGCAACAAAAGGACATTGCAACTGATCCCAGTGCGATGGTAAACACTTCTATTCCTGAACCAGTTCAATCTACAGCTAATTCAGGAGTTTTTACTCCCCGAACATCTGTCGCTGCAGAATTTGTACCTTCTCTAGCACCAGAAATATTTTACAGACCTGACGGTCTCCCTCTTTGTTACACAGCAATTTGTCACCGTCCCTGCTACCCCTCTCCTGCAACTTGGAGGACTCATTCTGGGACCTATGAGAAGTGACATGGCCTACAAACACTTGCATTACATTCCCCTGAACATGAGCTTTATTTGCCTTGAAGAAATCTCCTACTAAAATCCCCTAAAAATAGCTCTTTTTCCACTGGCGTGGTTCCATAGTGTAGCCCTGGCGCCAAGGGGGCAAATCCTCCAAAGAGGGCATGCTAGTTGGCGCTCTGTCATAGAGTCGCACCCATGCCAGCCATAATCAGTGGTGTTTTTCAACAAACAAATGGTGGAAGTTTCGTCCTAACAAATTCTTGGACTGTATCTATCTTAAGTTGGGTGGTTTGGCTACGGATTTCCATAGAGAGAAAGTGGTTTGCCACCTCTCATGGAAGCTTCCTTGATGATAGGGCCAATCCCATCATTATTGTGGATGATCTCAACTCCCCTTCCTCCATCTATAAAAGCTTGCCCATTTTCCTTGGCAAGCTAGTTCCAGAGATTCAGAATTGTCAAGTTTCTAAGAGCTTCATGCTGCAAGAGCCTTCTTAATCCCCATAAGGCCAAATCCAAGTAAGGAGATTGTTGTTTCAAGATCCAAAAAGAGAGAGGCTTGTCCTTACTCCCAACAAGCTTTGTGAGACATGTGTTGCTGACTACCCGGCCAAAGGAGAATCTAGCGTCAGAACTTTGGTTGTATTCTTCTTTGATTATTATTAATGAACGACTATTGGTTATGGTTCCACTCTTGTTGTTATATGTGATGATGATGAGTTATATCCTTTTTGACTGATATATAGTTGCATATGTTGGATTTTATGCTTGTGTTTGTGTCATTTCTTGTATGTGCAGGTGTCCATTCACGGAGATTGTGAGGATTGTGATCTGCCGGAGCAAAGGAACGGGAGCACCACCTCTTCTACAAATAATAGCGTTGGAATCCAGGTAGGCCTTCATCACTAGTCTGTTAATTTGCAATTAGGAACTTGCGCTATAGCATTTAATGATTGTTTCTAGACCCGGTTTGGGCTAGTAGGGATCACCTCTATCCACAGAGGGGATTTACCTCCTCAAAAATTTGGCGACTCCACTGGGGAGCTTGTCTTGCCTTTTTGGTTGTTTCTTGATTTTTACCTGCTTGGTCAGCCTTCTGGGTTGAGTTCTTTTGTTGTTTCTTGCTTCTTGGTTTACCTGGTCATCGTTGGCCTGGTCTTGGATTGTTTCTTTTTTATTTTTGCATAGCAAACTTGACTAGTGTGCTTTTTTAGCGTAACAGTCGCGCCAATTGGCACTAGTTGCCAATATACAACCCGTGCCAATCCTTAGAAGGCACTAGTTGCAGCCTGACAATCGCGCCAGACCTGGGAACTCTTAAAGTTTGCTTGTTTTTAAACCTTCTAAGCTTGGTCTTCATTTTGGGTACATTTTCTTGACTGCTTGAGTGTGTTGGAGTCCTATTTGACTGGTCTTAACCTTTACCCTTTGGTTGTTTTCCATTTTCTATCGATTTCACATTTTTAGCCCTAGGGCATCTAGTGGCTTTGTGTGTCGAGCCTTCCTTAGGAGTTTTTGGTTGTTATTAGTCCAGTCAACTTTCTGATTGCTCCCTTGCACTCGTTTAGTGGTTTTTGATTATTTCATTGTGTTATTCGAGTGACCTACCTCTTTTTCACTTGAATTCCGTTTTGTTTCGCTTTGAGCCTAGATTACACAGCTCATTTGTGTCTTTGGGACTTTTCTCGATTTTTGAAGGACTGCTTTGTCATTTAGGGGTCTAATTGTGCTTGTATTGAGTGAGATTTGCTTGTTTTTGCTCTTTTATTATCATTTCTCAAAGTTTGTTTAGTGCATCTTGCTATCAACAAAAAAAAAAAATTATCTTTTGCTTTTCATTAGTTAATGTGAATTAGAGCTTTTCGTTATTATTAGTGATTGGTGACTTTAATAAAAGTTTTTAATTTCCATTAGCTACATTAGAGATATTGTTGGTTGTTTTATGATCATTTTGTTTGTGTGAAAGCCCTCAACTCTCTCGTAGCTAGCATTCATTGAATGAAATGATATATTGCGGCATATAGTTTGCATCTAGGAAATTTTGAGACATTACATACGGTAAGGCCTGAAAACTAAAACGTAATCGAAGATCAACTTTAAAATGAACTGAATGAATCTAACAACGCATTGGAACATAACACACACTATTTAGAGGTCTAGGCTAGAGACGCGCTCCGACGTCGTTAAACCTAGTCACTTTTGTTTCCACTCAAGGTTGGGAGATTCCTCCTTCTGTGACTCAATAGTGGTATAGTACGGAATTGTGCTCCCACGTACCGTCGAGTATATGGGGAGACCCCACTAGGTTATCATCCTTTATCCATAGGAAGTCGTCTTGCTGCCTTACGACCCGTAACGCACCGAACACAACATTTGGGAAGATTGACTACCGTACGGAAAGTACTTGGTTTTCATACGATTGCCAAGGTGTATATGCAGTTTTACGGATTGTCTGGTAAACCTTTTGCCTAGTTCTCCAGAGTAGTCACTTTTGATCCTTTTTGGACTCCCTAAAAGAAAAGGCTCATTTGCGCATTTGTCACTCCAGGCTCATTAAACATTCGAAGGTGACTAGAGTCATCTTTCTGTCCTTTTCTCGACTCTTTAAAGATGAAAAGGTCAAGTTATGTCCTTGTGTCTTAAAATTTATTCGGCCACGTTCACATTTACCCTGTTAGATCTTGTTTGCGTTAGCTTGAGTAGGGTCCTTTCTTGTTAGTTTGCCTAGGATTTTTGAATCGAATCATCCTGGTGGAATCATCGATCTCGTCTCCCATTCCAAGTGATGAAGGGTCTCCTTCTTCTGTTGCTCCTGAGACATCGGTTGGTAGTGGTACTTTCCCTGTTATTCTGAGTATCCAACAGTTGAACACTCGCGCTCCATAAGACAATTTTTACAATATCCATTGGAACCATGTTTGGGAGCCTTCCGAAGAGGATACTCCTATTACTCATCCTGGTGTTTCGGTCCCAATGTCTTCCTCTGATATGGATGACACATCCCCCATTGTGAGTGAAACATCCATTGTGACGAGTGTTGAAACTCCTGTCTCGGTGGAAACCCCACCCTTCAATGTCACCCCTCTCGGTGTCACGTTGCCCTTACGCTATAGGGCTTTGAGGGATGTTATTGGTTCTAGGAACTCTTTTTCGTGTACCATGTGGGATCACAACATCACTCCCACTTTAGGATCTTTTATTCCTCCAATTCACAATACATCTGTCACTTCAGTCCCGAATATTCCAATTGTCTGTGTAGCTTCTTCAGCACCTGTTGTTAGTACCGTCACTGCATCTTCGATTGTGACCACTGTTGCTGGTTCGTCCCACGGTTCGGTAAATAGTGGCCAGTCGGTGCCTACATCCGGAGTTGTCGATCCTACGCTTAGTGCCCCACCTTCTTTTGGTTCCATTACAGTAAGAGGGGCATACGATCAGTATTTGCAAGCTGTCCAGAATCCGGGCTCGCAAGGTCCATTACATTACTATGATCTCGTAGGGCATCATCTTTATCTTGGATCCTTGCCATCTCAGCCTATGGTTGAGGTCTCAGTCCCGTTAAACATTGCTTGGGGTGCCACTCATTATGGTGGTGGCCAAGCACCCCCTGCGGATTTTCAAGGACCACCTTATCAAGGTCAGCTGTCTTACACGCAGCCTTCCTATGGGCAGTAGTATTACGGGCAATCTTATCCAGGGCAACCTGGAGGCCCACAAGGAAAACCCTTTTACGGACAACCTTCAGCCTATGGTGGTCCATATTTTACTTATCTTGGGCAACCCTCTGGAAATCTAGGAAAACCTTATATGCAACAAGGACAACCTGGGGTCCAGTAGGGATACCCTTCTGGGCAACCCTCTGGAAATCCAGGACAACCTTATATGCAACAAGGAAAACCTGGGGTTTAGTAGGGATACCCTTCTGGGTAGGGTGGTCAGCCTTATGTACAGCAAGGCCAACCCACTGTCCAATTTGGTCAACCATCTGGACAAGTTGGTCAACCTCAAATTCAATTAGGCCAACCAATTGTCCATTCCGCTCAGCCATCTGGTCCATCAAGACAACCCTCGGTTGTGCAAGGACAACCCAACACCTAGCAAGCTCAACCTTCTGGGCAGATGAGCCAATCCCAAGCTCAACCAGGGTAACCTTCTGGCTAGGTGGCTCAACCCCAATCCTCTCAAGGACATCTTTTTGGGCCTGCTCAATCGGGCATGCAAATGGTTGTTGCTTCTCAAGCTCCACCCAGTTTCCAGCCTTAGGCTAGGCTCCAGACCCAAGCTGGTCTTCAAATGCATGTTGGGTTTCAATCTCAACCTCGTTATCAAGTGAAACCTGGCCCCTAGGCTTAGTATGGAGCCCAACAACCTTATGGTTTCCAGCAATCCCAGGGACAAGCTTAGTTTGCCCCGTATCAAAATTATCAACAAATGTAGGTGAGTCCTTATCATAATTACCAACAACAGTATGTTTCTCCTGCAGGTCAAGTTGGTAATCAATGGAATGCTGGGGGAAAAATCAAGGGTCAACAGTTCGGTTATGGTTATAACCACTATGGACAAAATCCCTACGGATAGAACTCCTATGGGCTAGGTCCGTCCAAACAAAATCAATGGGGGCAACCAACAACTAGTTGGAATCCTAGTGCTACCCCTTACCCATGGCCACAGATGTCCTTTAACCCTCAGTTACCCTTCTTAGAAACATTGGAACTGCCAGATGTGTCCAAACTGACTAATGATTGTATTCTTCATAATCCGTTCTGGCCACCAGTTCCAACCAAGATTCTTGGTGATTGTCCCAAATTCGATGGCAAAGCTGGAGAAGACCCCCAAGCCCATGTTATGACTTATCATCTTTGGTGTTTGTCAAATTCGTGGCTTGATGATTCAGTCCGGCTCCGCCTTTTTCAAAGGACTCTCACTAGCTCTATTGCTAAGTGGTATATTGAGCTAGCCCACGGATCTTTTCAAGATTTTAACTCGTTGGTGATAGCATTTTTAACTCATTTTCAGTTTCCAATTCAGTATGAGACATGAACGCATCTCCTCACATCTATTAAACAGGATACAACCACGCACATCTCTAATCATATACATGAATGGAGACAACATCGTCGTTTGATTAAATTTTGGATTCCTGATCAACTCCTAACCGATTGGTTTACAACCTCCTTTTTCCCTGCGATCACACGAGACATTTCTATGGGGGCATGTGTAATTGAAGAGTAGGCTATTGCACGTGCTTAATACCTTGACTTGGTTTATTCCCAGTGCGGTACACTATATGATTATTTGCCTGACGCCCCGAGGCCCGGAACTTCCAAAGCTCCGCCAAAGCCATCTATTGACGGTGTCATTGGATCTATAAATCCGTCCTCTAAGAAATCTTCTGTGAACCCTGGGAAGCAAAAGTTGAATGCTTCAAACGAAAATACTTCTCAGGCTATGCCTAATTCTAGCAATACTTCCGAGGTTAACGCCATACAGTCCACCACGGTGGATAAAGCCTCAAAAGGAAAAAAGAAAGGAAAAGGGAAAAATAAAGCTGATCAACCCAAGCAGGATTCCCCTAAACCTCCACCTGAAGAAGGAGCCAAATGCAAACCCAAGTATCCTTGTCTTATCTGCGACGAGGATCACTACACCAAAGACTGCCCAAAGTGGTCTGAAGTTAGTTGCTTGTTGAAAGGTGCTCCTAGGACTCCTGCGGTGCTAAAAGAACCTTTCCCCTCATAGCAAACGCAAATGGTGGTTGACCCATCCCAATTCTCTTCTCCCTTTGGTTCTCAAGTGTTCATGGCTGGAACAATTCCCGTTCACATTAGTACTCGAGCAAAAGAATATCTGTCACCTGCCGGGAAAGAGCTTGAGGTCCCCTCAACCGCTCCTTCGCCCAGTTCTGGTCCGCTCCATATCGAGAGACCTAGCACTGAGACGCCTATTCGACCCCCTCCTAAAGGTGTACTCCAGAGATCTTCTTACAACCCTAATGCTCATGCTGCTCAACACTACAGCATCATTGAGGACTTAGCTCAGGCTCCGTCAGCTATGTCCACTCTAGAAGTTCTCCAGAGCTGCCCCTCCTAGAGGAAGTCCTTGCTAGCGACCATCGGTGGCATCGACCTGGCCGACTTGAATTTGATTACTTTTGATCTCGAAAGCCATGTACCGAGTCTACCTCATCAGATTGCCTTCCTTATCCAGGTCATCATCAACTCTAAAATGATTCATCGTACGGTTATTGATGAAGGCACTTCAACTTGCATTATGTCTGTTGCTTGTTGGAAGGCTATTGGTTCTCTGACCTTGAGTCAGTCTCCTACAACCTTGGAAGCCTTTGATGGGAGAGAGTCTCGCCCTTATGGTATCCTCAAACGCTTGCCTATTACTTTGGAAGGGAAGACTATAGAAGTGGAAGTTGAAGGCATTCATGCTAATCTAACTTATAACCTCCTTTTGGGCAGAAGCTGGACATATGCCATGCGAGCCGTGGCTTCATCTCTATTCTATGTCATTCATTTCCCTCATCAGGGGAAGATTGTCACAGTAGACCAGCTCTCTTTCTTCGCCTCCTCTTCTGAAGGCAATGTGCCTTTTGTGGAGCATACCTCCATTCCATTAGAGAGTGTGGGAGCTGGGCTCTTCAAAGATCCAACCCTCATGGGCGTCTTTTCACTCCTGCCTTTGAATGTCACTCCCATCAGTAAAATTTATGTTCATTCTAATCCTTGGGTTCTTCCCCCTGTTGACCAAATAGAATCATGGGGTGATGAGATGCCATTGAGTCCTGCCGAGCTCAACTATGTCGAGATTGTTTCTGTATCGGCTCCTCTTCCTGAATCTTCTTCTTTGAGCAGAGATCTTGACTCGTATGCTCATTCCCCTTGGCTTGGAGACTATGCTTCTTCGAATCCTTTAAAGGAAACATTTCCTTCTGATGAAGCCATTGTCGAGACTATGTCTCTTGAGGAACCCCCTTGGTTCAATCTTCACCATCGTTCCTCGTTCCTCCCTACCCATCGGGAAATGCTTGCCTGTCTCGAGTGGTTTGCTCGTTGTCTCCCCGCACAACCCCATTAGACACCCATCCAAGTATATCAAGTGTCCTCTAAAGGGAACATGGGAAACATCACGCAAACCCAACCGATCGACATCTCTGTTAAACCAGGGATTGTTGAGCATATCCATGTTGCAGTAACTTGTACTCCTGAGGAAATTCAGCTTTATACTTGTCTTTTTCACGAATTTCGTGACGTGTTTGCTTGGTCTTACAAAGAAATGCCCGGCATTGACCCAAGTATTGTGGTGCATGAGATACCCATGTATTCGGAAGCTAAGCCTGTCCGACAGCATTTACGCCCCATGCACCCCCAAAAGGCTGCAGCCATTAAACGAAAGTTGAAAAGCTTCTCAAGGCTAGTTTTATCTACCCCATCCCACTCACAGATTGGGTTTCCAATATCATCCCTGTGAATAAAAAGCAGGGTACCATTAGGGTCTGTGTTGATTACCGTGATATTAATCGAGCCTGTCCCAAGGATAACTACCCCACACCCTTCATTGACCAGCTCATTGATGAGTGTGCTGGAAGTTAAATATACTCGTTTATGGAAGGTTTCTCTGGTTATAACCAGATTAATATTGCGCCAACTGATCAGCACAAAACCGCCTTTATCTGTCTGTGGGGCACTTTCGCCTACAAAAAGCTCCCTTTCGGTCTGAAGAACGCCGGTGCTACCTTCCAACGCACGATGTCCTATGCATTCCATGATATTCGACACATCGTGCAACCTTACCTAGATGATCTACCAGCTCATTCAGCTAAGTGTTAGGACCACCCCACTCATCTTTGTGAAATCTTTCTCCATTTTTGACACTACCGTATTTGGCTCAACCCACATAAGTGTGTCTTCTGGGTAGAATCTGGCAGACTTCTCAGGTTCATCGTCTCCCAAGAGGGCATCCATCTAGACCCCCTTAAGGTTGAGGCCATTCTGAATCTTCCTCCCCCTGCTTCTTTGGAGCAATTGTAGAGCTTGTAGGGCAAAGCGATTTTTTTACGACGCTTCATTCCAAACTATGCCTAGGTGGCCAAAGGTTTTACGCAGTTACTAAAGCGGGACACCCCTTTTCATTGGGATGCCGCCGCTCAAGAGTCCTTCGAGCACCTCAAGGCTCTCCTTGTTTCCACCCCTTTGTTGCGTCCTCCTAATTACCATCGTGATTAAACTTTGTATTTGGCTACTGCCGATACCACTATTGGCATGGTTCTCATTCAAGATGATGATGATGACATTGAGCACGTCATTTATTATCTTAGTCACAATTTATTAGATACAGAATCTTGATACGATCACATCGAGAAGTTGGCATTGGCCGCCATTTGTGTCGTCCAACGTTTCCGCCATTATATCTTGTTGCGTACTACGACAATGATTTTTGATTGCAACCCAATGATGTACATCCTATCGCGTCAGCTGCTGGGGGGCAAGTACTCGAAGTGGATTGCTATCCTCCAAGATTTTGACTTGGAATTCACTACTACCAATTCCAAGAAACCCCTTGTCTTTGTTGAATTGTTGTGCTCTTTGCCATCTCTTACCGCGCCCTCTCGGTTAGAGGACCATATTCTGGATGAAACCCTCTTCTTAATCAACACCCTTGATCCCTGGTATGGGGATATCATTGTCTATTTATAGACGTCCTCTTTTTGTCCCGAGACATCTAAGGATGCTCGATGATGGATTTGCCATCAATCTCAACTATATCGCATTGTTGGGGACACCCTATACTGTCTCGGCATTGACTTTGTTCTCCGCCAATGTTTAACACTCGAGGAAGCTGAGCGAGTTTTAAATGACTACCATTCTGGCGCCTGTGGTGGTCACATGTCCGGATATGCTACTGCTCAGAAAAACCTCTGTGCTGGTTACTTTTGGACATCCATCTTTAAGGACTGCATTCTTGCCATCTTCTGTTGTCACGAGTGCCAAATCTACCAATGGAAGATGTGTGCGCCTCCCTCTCCACTACACCCCGTTGTTACTATCGGCCCTTTTGAAAAATGGGGCATTGATTATATGACCTATAACCCTCGGTCGGCTGGGGGGCATGGGTATATCATCGTTGTCGTTGATTACTTCACAAAATGGGCTGAGGCGATGCCCACATTGTCTGAAGACGGTCACATAGTGGCATAGTTTTTATTTAATCATGTTATCTCACGGTTCGGAGTCCCTCAATCCATCGTCACTGATCACGGCAAGCATTTCCGTAATGATATGATGATTGAGCTTACAACCCAGTTGGGCTTACGGTACGATAGCTCGACTCCATACTATCCTCAGGCCAACGGCCAAGTAGAAGCCATCAACAAGGTTCTAGTTTCAATGATTCAACGAACCTTTGGCATGCACACGTCCAACTGTAACCTGATGTTGTCCTTTGCCTTGTGGGCCTACTGAACCTCTGTGAAAGATGCCACCAGTTTCACTCCTTTCCAATTGGTTTATGGACTGGAGGCTACCCTTCCCATCGAGTGCGAGATCCGTTCTTTAAAATTAGTCGTCGAATTACTCCCCGACACTACTCCAGTAGAGGAACGCCTTCTTTACCTAGAGCAGCTAGATGAAACCCGTCGACTAGCCTCTCTAGCTATCAAAGCACAGAAGAAGAGAGTGAAAACTCACTTCAATCACACTGTACATCCTCGTTCTTTTGTTGAGGGAGATTTAGTCCTACTATACGATCAAGCCAATGGTAAGCTGGGGGCAGGCAAATTCGAACCCATGTGGCACAGACCTTATATTGTAAAGAGAGTTTTGCAGAAAGGGGCCTACGAGCTGATTGACTACGAAGGGAATCCTCTGGTAAGCCCCAGAATGGGATTTACGTGAAAAAATATTATGCATGAATTCCAGGCACTCTATGTTGTACATACGTGTGCTTTAGCAGGTGTGTTGTGTGTGCATGTTTTCATGTTTTTGGGTTGGTGTGTCAGCGTGATTGCCGCTTATTGTGTCCTTTTGCTTCTGGTACAGATGTCTAGTTTGCCTTATGTTGGTTTCACCGATGGTGCCTCCCGTAGTACACGCAACCTGTCTTCTGCAGCATGGGTGATCTACAATCCTCATGGTGAGCTAGTTAACCTTCAAGGGGTTTGTCTAGGTTGTACCACGAACAATGTTGCTGAGTATAGTGTTGTTATTGAGTTACTGGTCGAGGCGATCAATCTCGATATTCGAACATTGGTTGTGAACCTGGATTCTCAGCTTGTCATCCACCAGCTCAATGGGCGATATTCCATTAGAGACCATCGGATTCTAAGGTTATATCTACGTGTTAAGTTGTTAGAAAGGAATTTTGATTTCATCACATATCAACACATTCCAAGACGATTAAATACATTAACTAATGCATTAGCCAATTATGTATTAGACAGAAATTTGCATAACATGTAATTAAAATGGCAAAAGAAGCATAAAAAACATAATAAACCATAAGCATATGTATATATAATATATATACTATATGATATAATAAGTATATATATAATATATATATATATATAAGTATATATATGAGATATATATAATGGTCGAAATATTTTCACAGCGTGCATCCACATATTTCCAAAAAAAATATACATGAAAAGAAACCCTAGGTGTCTAATCCCTGTGGTGCTCACGATAGCACGTCACCGCACGCACTAGGCGTCTCAGGAGATGGTGGATCTGACTAGGCACTCCCACTGTATGTCTCTGGTATGCTAGTGGGACATCCACCAGCCGAGCATAATCTAGAATCCCCCGGGCGATCCCCTCAAGGTTCTGGATCAGTTCTCCTCCCTCGGAACCCTCTTCCTGAGGGTCAGCTGTAGGCTGGTTTCTTCGTGAAATAGGAGACATGCTGGCTGGTCTCTTTGGGCCAACATCTGCATACACATATGACTGTTGTTAGAACGAGCATGTATTAACAAAAAAAATCATAAAGCATAAAATCAAAAGGAGATTATACCCAGCTCTTCGTCCCAATAATCTCCCTCCGGCAGTGGGAGATCTGGGTCACCAGTGAAGTCAGTCCCTGCATATGGCCAATCTTCGACCACAATCAACTAACGACATAGCCACCCAAAAAAATCTGGCCTCTAGGACATCTGTTGGCCTCCTCCCCCTCTAGGCATCAATGTTGCCCAGCGAGCCATTCTCGGCTCTCGTGGCAGTGGATCAGCTATGTTGGCCCCTTGGCCTTGGAAGATTGGTAATCGTTCTAGAATGAATGATACTAGAATAGAACCGTAGCCAAACTGTTTCAGTTTGCCTCGCTTACATTTTGTAAGCTGTCTCTTCATATTTGCAATCACTGTTGTGGCCCAATCAAATATGGTGGGATTCTGACACTCTGTGGCCAATAAGAGCTAGTTTTTGGTCACCTCGTGTGGTGCCTGTGCGCCCGCAGCCTGTGTGATGGTAAATAGCACTACCTTGAGTGTTAGATCCCGAATGGTGGCAATATCCACCTTTGCACTCCCGGATTCGAATTGTGCCCCTAGGCACACTCGTTCCATCACCTCGCCCATATTCTTGCCAAATGGTCTGCTCCCTGTCAATATGGGCACCAAACCTCTGCGTGACAATCCCGTGATGAAGTAGATGTCAGAAACATCCATTTCTAATACTTGGTCTCTCAATCGGAACACTTGCTAGTTTTCGTCCCAAAGGCTGATCAAGTACTGTAAGAGCTCAGGTTGAGCTCATAAGTAAGGCGTCAGGAAGAATTTTTTCAGCCCGCAATTCTTGAGGGCATCCATGCAAACTTCATCTTCCGTGGCCAATTCGTCCACTCTATCATGCTCCCTCTCTTTCCATTCAACCACCATTTTGTTCGGTTTCCTGAATCCACATGGTCAAAAAAACCTTGATTAGATCTCTCGAAGGCTCAAAATGCATTCAAATCATTTAAAATTTTGAAATTTAAGGTAAAAAAATCGTTTCGGCCGTTGGCGCGATTGTTTTTAAAATAGTCGCGCCCACTGGTGCGGGCCTTTGGTGTGTAAAGGCCCATTGGCACGGGTCTGTGCCTAATACCTGCGCTAATGGGCACAGCCCTAATTTTTTCAAATCCCTCCACAGAGATTGAATGAGCAAAAGAAAAACATTAAAAAATGGATTAAAATGGAGTGCTAGGAAGCACCTCTTACCTAGAACTAACAGAGCTCTAAATGGTCGCACGGATCTTTCATAATCGCCGCCCGAAGTTAGCACACCAAATGGACCACTGCTACTCTTCAATGAGATAAAAAGTAAAAAGTAATTTTGTTTTTACCATTTTGACATATTTATAGCTTTTTCAACTCAAAATAGGTTTTAAAAGTTAATTTTTATGAATATTTTAATATATTTTTTGTCGAAAATGGGTTTTACACTTACTTTTTGTGCAGCGACAGGTTTTTTACGACTTAGATGGTGAAATGAGTTATATTTTATACCTTTTTGGACTCGATAAATACACGAAAAAGTCATTATGGAGTCATCTTTCAGCTCTTTTCTGACTCTCTAAAAATGGAAAGATTGCCGAGTCATTCCTCTTGACTCGCTAAATATAAATAAGAGGCGGTCGTCTTTAAACTCTTTTCCGACCATGTAAAGACGAAAAGATCATCGGCCCTTGTCATTTCAGGCTCGTTAACGGTTACGAAATGACGTGATTTTTGTAGCTTTTTTACTTTTTCAGGTCGAAGTCACTAATCATGAAAAGTACTCCTCGATCATAATGGTCAGGGGGTTCTTTCGAGCATTGTTTTATACTTTTTTAGGCTCGAGAGACATAACTTTACGAAAAAGGACACCCCTGGATTTTACTTTTCTGTTGTCTTTTCAAACTCTCTAAATATGAAAAGACGTTGTGTTCTTCCTTTGTCAGACTCATTAAAACTTGATGACATTGGATTCTGTCGAAATGACACTTTTACAAGCATATGCTATCCCAAGTCAAGCTTATTAATAAAAATAACTAGGGTACTTTCCAGAAATGGTGGGGAAAACAGAATCTGAATTATTGTCGTGTCGGTAGTATGTCGCTCTTGAACATGGCACTTGTTTGCATTCATGTCTGGGTGGGGACATCTCATATTTTTTTTTCACTTGCCTCCGTGGGTTTTGGTGATCCTGTTTGACCTCTCATCTGCTCTTTACCTTGTCATCATGACCTCTAATCGATTGATGTTAAATACTACCAAGTCCACTATCGTGCCACTGATATGTTCAAGAGAAGTTGACCTCTGTGAAATAACAACCTCTCTCTGATAACTCACATAATCATGATTCACAAACACATTATCTTCCTCTATCTCACGTCAATGATGTGGGACGCACTATGGCCCACCTTTGATCAAGGTCACTTCCTGTCGACTTTAGCTCATTATCCAGGAAGTTGATCTAGAGACTCCCTTCTAGTGCCTTGGAGCCTGCATGCCTCAATGGCAAGTTCTTCGCATTTGACGTGAGGTTTTCATCATTGGCCTCCGATCGAATGATTCTATGGGTGTTTGACACTGACTCACTGATTCGCACGCCGTAGATTGCACCTATAGTACCTTGAGGTCCATTGTCATTATTGGTGGTACCTCTCATGTTTGTTAACAGTTTTCATCATTGGCTGGTAATCAGACAATGTTCCTGCATGTTCAACTTCGACTCCTATATTCGCATGCTTGAACTTGTACTTTGTTCAGATCGAGATGGAGCGCAAGACCCTGGATTTTGTCTGTTGGGATCCAGGCTATGATTTTGTGGATTATTATTATTACATGACTCATTCACTCGACGACTGCGACCATGCCTAAGTCTATTTATTGATCCTCACTAGATGGTTGCGTCCATACCTTGGATCTAGATTCTTGTGTACTCTGCTATGGATCGCTGCGCCCATACCACATATATCATGTATTTGAGATATTAGTTGTACTTCTGCACACAGGTTTCCAACGGCAGTGTTTTCGGTTGGACATGTTCTCATAAAGCATTTCACCCCTCTCTCTCTCTCGGGCTTCATGCTTTAGGGGGTATCTGTTACACATCAATGTTTCACCATCCCTGCTACCCCTCTCCCGCATCTTGGAGGACTCATTCTGGGACCTATGAGAAGTGACATGGCCTACAAACACTTGCATTACATTACCCTGAACATGAGCTTTATTTTCCCTGAAGACATCTCGTGCTAAAAACCCCTAAAAATAGCTCTTTTTCCATTGGCGTGGTTCCATAGTGCAGCCCTCACGCCAAGGGGGAAAATCCTCCAAAGAGGGCGTGCCAGTTGGAAATCTGTCATTGAGTCACACCTGCGCCAACCATAACCAGTGGTGTTTTTCAACAAATAAATGGTGGAAGTTTCATCCTAACAAATTCCTGGACTGTATCTGTTACACAGTAAAATGTCACTGTCACCCTGTCAGTCTCCCTACTGTGTCATAAAATCACATTCACCATGCTTATGCTCTCAGAAATGACTAAAAACCCTCTTTGCCTAAGTTAATTTCATCATCGCGTCTGTTTCTAAAATAACCGCGCTGACCGGCGGAGGTTAATGTGACTGCTGCACTGCCAGCGCGGAAGCACACGTGTTTTCCACGCTGGTCCAATTTCACGGACAGCGCGCCCTCTGCTTGTATCACTGTGCGCTGACCAGACCTCTTCTATAGTTGATTTGCGATGCCAGCGCGCCAGCCC